>BJCN01343723.1:0-18820 GCA_018326445.1 Flaveria brownii
GTTGTTTCAGGTATTTCTTCCGGTGCTAGGCTAGTCCCGGCAGTACACACTGCTTCGGCTGTTGTACCCTGGGAGACAGACGGGTTCACCTGGGTGGCCTGAAATCTGTTTTAAGGGACCGCTGTTGAACAGCAACCTTCAGCCACATTTTTAATTTTAGTTCTTTTGTTCATTTACAGATTCGTTTCGAGTGATTCTATATGTTTTTGTTCAACTGATTTTATATGTTGAATTGTACAATCATTGTTGATGTTATTTTGATCGCGTCATGATTTTCTTAATTCTTGTTGTACAATCATTTTCATAATTCTATATATAATATATAAACGGGTTCCTACATATTCTATTGCAAATGTGAGAAAATAATATCATTTCTTGTTATCTAGTGCTTTATAATCTGTTTAGAATATTGTTTAAGATGATATCTCTTTAAAAAAAATTAAAGGGACAAAGAGACTTAGGTTATAGGAAATTCAACAATACAATTGTAGAATTAAACAATTTGCAGGTGCAAGTCTAAAATAATTGTTAATAAAAAATAAAACACTTTTTATTTATTTAATTATAATACAAGATTTGAAAAGAAATAGGTAAATTACAATTTTTTACAGTGAAATAAAACAAAATATAAGAATTGTAAAAGAAGAAGATGACAGAGGTAGAAAAATGTGATTGAGGATTCATGTTCAAGGGTTTTTAAAACAAATCTTGAGTTTCAACTCGTTTGTTTTCCTAGGTATAACAACCGAAACAGTTTGTATAGTCGGTATGGACTCGAAATCCGAATTGTTAACTCAAGAAAGAAGATGAAGGATGATCAATTTGCTGAAACTTTGAGAAAATTAGAAATCTTGAATTGTTTATTTCTGTTTTCAATCAATGATCACATTGGTATTTATATTGAAACAATTGAATTTTATCTTCTAACATTGAACATCTTCAATGCAATTGACTTGGTTTATAACATTTTATGGTAGATTGAGCAATTCAACTTTGATGTTTCAAATACCCACTTGAGTAAACCAAATTATCCAGGAGTTTTAACTGTTGTGTATAAATGATAATCGGTCTATGGACGACATGCGCAAACTGAAGTTCGGATGCACACCACGACATGTTCGAGTTCCGAAAGTGCACCATTACCCTTTCCAGAATCCGCTGGGCCAGGCCATGTCGCGCTCGATCAGCAGCGCTAAAAAACATATGAAATTATATGTTGTGTTTTTATGGAACCTGTTTTGGTCTCCCTAACTACTTGAGTCTCCACAATTTTGGGAAAATAATAAATCGGTTTTGTTCGTTTCTATATAAATTAAAATGAGTACATACTTTGTCATAAATGTCATATGTACTGATTATGTGTATCGAAAATAATTTATGCAACCTAAGCCTGCGTCCCAATCAAAATTGAAGATGTTGATGCCTCAATATAATCTACCATCTTAAGGTCAAATCAAGTTTAGTTGGTGATGTTGAGACCCGCATTCATGCTCATTTTTTTCATAATGTTTTTTTATTATTATTTTTTGTTCAAAATAATAACAAATCAGGTTTAGTTCACAAAATAAATAGTAGATCATCAATTAAATAACCTATAAATTAGTTGACTTTAGGTTTTTAGTTTGGTTTCATGTATATTTCATCTTTAACGTCCTTGGAATATTATACATATGATTCTTGTATCACCAAAATATATGTGTGGATGAAGCAAGGATTAAGTGATAAACTAAGATAGTAATCAATTAATAGAATAATAAAACAATTAACAAAAATACAAACAATATATGATTTACGTGAAAACTTCTCATAATTGAGTGGAGAGAAAACCATGGACAAGGACACAAACATTCCATCATAATAAGAGTATCAGAAACCACTTCTTATTATGAAATTTATTTTCTTTCTCACTTCTAGCTTCTTGCTAGCTGTGTGAAGATATAAAATTCCTCCTGACGTTTAAAAAAAGTATCAAAGTTAAATTAAAGTATAAATATAAACTATAAATAAAAAATTATTTAAGAGAAAACACACGCTCTTGTGAGGGAAAATAAAGATTATTAAGTACATGGGTCAGGTATCATAGGGACCGGGGTGCCCCTTATTCTTTTTTATCAGTAATGTTATTTTTTGACCCGGTGGTGTAAACTTTTGGTTCGGTTATGTATGGAGATAATTTTGGTTTGCCACTAATTAAGCATGGAGATAATTGATGATTATGATAGCTAGGTAGCTTGGTTAATAATGTTATTTATCATGAATATCATATTAATCATAACTTATATATTTCATAAATCAACACGATATATTGAAAAGAATGAAGATTAAAGCTATTTTTGCTGATCTCATCTCATAAAATGAAGATTAAAACTAATAAGTATCATTAAGCTAAATGTTTTTTCTTTCATATGTATAACAAATGCAAGAAATTGATTTTAGCCTTTTAGGAACATGAGAAGAAAAATAGGTTTGGGCTTATGATGGGCTGAAAATGGGCCTAAGCACCGGGCTGACATACTTATAAAAACGAAACGTACAACAAACATGCTTATGACGTCACTGTTGGAGGATCACGAGCTAGGGTTTGTTTATGCCTGTGGTGAAAACTTTGACATTATAGAGAGAAATTAAAGAACAATTAATCGACTGAAGCTTCTTGTTCCCCACGCTTTCCTAATATAGATGATCACCGTTTTCGCATAATCCCCTTCGATTGATTGATTGATTAATTGATTGATTGATTAAACGATGGCTCTTCCTATTGGGAAGCTGACGATTATTATCGGAGCAGGTAACTAATGGTTTAATTAGGTTCGTGGTTACGTTGATTGAGGATCGTCACTAATTGTTTGCTGGTTATGATTAGTCATCTGTTAGTGTTTTAGTGTTTGCTAGGGCTTCATTGAACGTGATTGTGCTGGGTAGAACTATAGGATTGGGTTGTTTTAAAGTTGTTTGTTGGAGCTAGGGTTTGAATTGGGTTTGTTTCAGATGTCAAGTTAGCTTTTTTTGGTTCGGTATTGGGCTACTTAACTAACTGTTTGCTGTCTGCATTAATGGGAATGAACAAAATGTTGGTCAATGGATTCTCGTAAGGAATACTTGCTTCTCAAAGCTCTATTCTACTTCAGGAACTGTAAATAGTTTATGTGAGCTTGAGTTATCTGATTTCTAAAATGCTGTGGTGCAGCAAGATGTAATTTTGCTTATAATGAGCATCGATTGTTCTTTTGCCTTTGTGCCATTGGCAAGACCATATTTGGCCTTATAATTTGTCTGTTGTTCAGAAACTTTTCTTGCACTTTGATGTACTCTTGATTGTTCTCACATTTTCTTGATAAAAAAACCCAAACGGGCTAACTGACTAAACCATCTTGTAATTCTAGGGCTTGTTGGGTCCGTTCTTGCTAAAGAAGGTCGCATGCCCAGTGTTACTGATCTTTTCTCTGGTGCTTCTAAAGTAAGCATTTTCTTTTCTAGTTAATTACTCGTTCCCTGTGTATAAGATCATGTATTATTTATATATACCCAGTTAACAAACTTGTTATTTTTGTATATAAGTTTTTCTGACACTCTTTCTGTCTAGGTACTTAAATTAATTAGTCATGATGAGAAACCCACTTCCAAACCAAAGCCACTCAATGACTCATTGTTGGCACAGGTTTGAATGTTCATGTTCAGCATTTCCATGATATGTTAAAACTACAATGTATTATATGATGATTAAATTTCGCTTTACATATGCCATTTAAAATTACTGGATTGTTGTCTTTTGTTACTTTAAACAGGTCAATAGCCTAAGGCAGGAACTGCAACTTCTGGCATCAAATAGACCTGTAACCATTGTGACCTCTAGTGGTTCAGGAGGTTTGTCAATTTTTTTGTTAAATTTTAGTGTACATGCAGTTATAATAGGCTTTAGTTTATATGAACTTTGCAGTTTTCATTTTCTATTGTACTACTCCAGTTCATGATATTTGATATACTTTTCACTCATGCAGGCAGCAAATATGGTGTCATTATCATTGTTGCTGTTGTGGGATATGGTTATGTTTGGTGGAAGGTAATAATAAGAAGCTGATATTTACTTTAAAATTTGCTTTTTATTTCCTCTTAAGATACAAATCATCTATGTTTCAGAAGCTGTATTAGCAAGTAATGTATAAATCAACTAAAACTTTGTTATATTCATTTTCATGAATGTGCAAAATTAACTGATCTTACTGTTACTACAACTTCTATACTATTTTTGTCATTTTGTTATCAGGGCTGGAAACTTCCTGATATGATGTTTGCTACAAGACGTAGTTTATCTGATGCAACAAATGCAGTAGCTAAACAACTTGAAACTGTCTACTCTTCACTTGCGGTATTGTATTCATTTGTTTCTTATTAATTGTTCAATGAATTGTCTCTTAATATACTTTTAACTGGATTTCATTCAACTTTTTCATTTTTATTTAGTTAAGTTTCTTGTATATGTTGTTTAGGTTACCAAACGGCATCTATCTTCAAGAATTGATCGTGTAGACTGTAGTTTAGATGAGGTTGCAGAAATTACTGCTACTACAAAGGAAGAGGTACTTAAAGACATTGAATACCTTAATATAAAAAAACTCAAAACTTGCATTGATTTATGGAATTTTTGTCAAAAAACTTGTAGGTTTCTGCAATACGTGGAAAAACTAAAGTGTTCTCTGAGGATGTTCAATCTATACATAACAAGGTTTACACCCTGGTATGTGGTTTTTATCCATTTCCTTGTGACTTTTAAAGATGTTTATTTATTTTTCTTGTCATGATTTAACAATATTCTTTTGTTACAGGAGAGCAGGCTGAGTATGTTTGAACTGAAACAGGTAATGATTTTTGTGGCATTAAATGTTTGAAAGTGGGGTCAAAGTTATTATATGCTTTGTTCAAACTGTTGACTTGACACGTGTGCAGGATGATACAAATTTAGGAGTGGAGAGGTTGATACGCACTGCCATATCTATGGAAAATCAGGTATAAAATAATAGCCTTGTTGTAGTTAGTTGATATGAACTCTGAAATTGAATTTGTTAGGATGATGTCTGCAGTCCTAGTAAATTTTTGTATGGGTAAGATTTATTTTCTTCTAACCTTCCAGCTTAGCGAGAACTCTATTCCACCTTATTTTGATCATTTTTAATTGCTTGTAGGGAAACCAATCGAATTCATCAAAGCCAGTTCTTGAACAGCCACATAGGGTACACTTTCTAACTCCATGTTTTATTTGTCTACTCTGCCTTACATCAATCTGATATGGTGGTGGCTGGGTTGGGTTTGGTAACAGGTTAGAAAATGTCATTTTCTAGTATGAGTCGAACATGACTAGGTAGGATTGCGTTGACTCAGCTAAGTGTTAATTCTCAAATTTTATATATGTAAAAAATGATAATGTGTTAATTATTATGAGACTACAGAAAGATGGTAGAATAAGAAGTCTAATTTTGGATAAAACCTTTATGAGGTTGTATGCATTGCCTGTTGTCGGTTTAACTAAGTTCGTTTGATACTTAGATTTGACCTGTTTGAAATAAAACACAGTTCATAGTCGAAGCATTTATTAGTAATTTGATCGAATTGTTACTTGTAACTCCATATATAAGTGGTATGATGCATATATGCTGACAGAAAACACAATAATGAACCGCAATCACTAATTTTGATTAAATTTTCTTCATTTAATATTGTTTGCAGGCTATGTCCTTGCCACCAGTTCAGATAGAGGAACTACAATCATCTCCCCCTGTGTCTCCCAGGGTATGTTTTTCTATCCACTTCAGTATAATAATTAGTTTGTTATGTCATGTCACTATAGTATTTGCTCCTTACTAGGAGGGCTTCAATTTAACTCATTAGTAAGAATAGATCGATTTGGGAAGCATTTTTTCTCAAGTTGATCAAACTAATATATCTGTAGTGCAATGTTTTTGCAATCATAATTAATACATTACTTATGTTTTTTACATTTTAAAATAAAAATAAAAATGGAGTAATGTGTTTCATTTTCAGGCTAAGCGGCCTTTGGAAACTGCTGTCTCTACCTCTGGCTTAAAGGTTATTTCTGGGCTAGTCATTTCTTGTGAAATTTAATAAATACATGTTTTCTTTTCTAATCTGGTCTTGTATATGTTGCAGGTCCTTCCAGATGTGCCCAAAGAAGCTAGAAACACACCCCGAGCATCAAATGGGTTGAACATCACAGAAGAAGGAAGTTCAAACTCTAGCGTCTTAGGGCGAACGTTTTCTGGTTTCAGTTCTGTTTTCTCACGGGCCCGTCCTCCAAATAGACAGTAATGAAGTTTATCTATTTTTATTTACCAATCTAAACCTGGACATATATTTTTGTAAGTAATAGAAAGAAGGAAAAACCTGTGTGGGCTTGGTGGGGCTGGCACCGGCTCGGTCTGGTGTAAACCATCTCGCAGGTAGAGCGAACTTAGTTTAGTCTCGGGCTTGGTGAATGGGCAACTGGTTACGTAATCTAAAACTAGAAATTACTGTGTAGTTTTGATTGAATCCAGCTTCATCCACATTTAGGGATTTTGTTGTTTGAATTCAAATTTTCCAATCACACCTTCAGAAGGATGTTTATTGCATTTTTGCCATGTTGGCCTTTTAATGCGCATAAGGAAAATGTTATCTATTCGACTAAGTTCAATGAACGATCCTATATTTGTTCTTTGCTTAGAATATGTGCAACTTGATTCACATTTTATGGTTTGTTGCAGTTTTTATGCAGTTAATTTTAATTTTTCTTATTTCAATTCATTAACCTAGGTGCATAAAAGGACTCTAGGAACTCAGCTTTTAATTTTTTTAGGTAAACGTCTTAAATGACCACTCTTGTTAATAGAAAGAAAAGAATATCTCAATCCATTAAGAGGTTCTTTTAATGAAACTTAATTAAAACTAAGCTTAATTTGTTTCTTTTTTTTTCTAAAAAAGTTCCTTGTACTAAAGTTTTCGATTGAATGCTAAACAATGGTTTCAAAAATGTAGAACCAAAGCGGTTAAACGAGTTAAGACTAGTTAAGACTGCCATTTTATCCGAAACAGTTCGTCCTCCATGGTTATAAGTATTATACTTTTCTACTTAACTGCTAGTTATCAAAGATTACATGTCAGTTACAACCTTCAAACAGTTCAATGTCATTTGTAACAATTTCTAACAATGTTTAAACACCTTAACTTTGAGCATAAAATTAGATAACGTATAAAGGTTTAAGTCAGTGTGTATACGGTATATTATGATTAAGAAAAACAAACAAAAGGGAATTTTACAAAAATAACACGTAATTTATATTTTAACTTGCGAATGTGAAGCAATATGTGTAAACTTTTTGCAATTGCATGTAACTCACTTTTAACTATTAAAACTAAAAGACTAATCAAACAAACATGGTAAAAATCTCACTTAATGAAGATTTGGTAAATGAGTTACTTAATATTATAAAGTTTCTAAGTCTCATCATTCGTAAAATCTATATCTATATATTATAATAAAAGAAGCTTTTAAGTTACCGCTTGTCATAATATTAAATCTTCTAATCTTAATTTTTCGCTTCTCGCTCATATTAAATATTTACATTAACTATTGATTATATTATTTAATTTTTTTAAAGATTAAAGTAGTTTTTAATAAATTAATAAAGAGTTCTTTTTTAACTGTAATTTCTAAAGAAACAATCTTTCGTATAACATAAATAATTTTTAAAATATCCAACTTTATAAAAAATACAAAATATGTAAAATCAATGTTTTTAGAAATTAATTTTTTATGAACCATACAAAATTAAAATTTTGAAGTTATAATAATAAATTTTTATAAAATGACGTTTTTAAAAACGTTTTGATTTAGAACGAATTTTTTTAATTTTTTTTAGATAAAAAGATTTTTAAAAAAAGTACAAAGAAAATAATATTATTATTTTATTACTTATATTCCTTATTTATATGTAATTTCAATCATATCATATTTTAAAATATTATTTTATAATTAATTATTTTTATTACTAATTATTTAATATTTTATTTATTTAACACATGTAATACACGGGATACTAACCTAGTAGTACGTTTTTAGAACTAACTGAGTTACTTGTTAACAAGAAATCTCTTAACAATTAAATAATCTACCAATAATCTTTAGCTGAAGTGGTTAATAGAAGGTATCTTAAAAAAATAAGTAGAGGTCTTAAGTTCAACTTTCAAATCTCGGTGATAAAAATAAAGAGGGATTCCAGGAGGTTAGTCACCAAAACAATCAACCATTATACATAACAGAAGTTAGTTTGTTACACCCGCGCAAACACAAATCACACATTGAAAATGAACAACGATCATCATCAATACGCTCATCCACCAATCGCCACCGGCGAACACCACCGTCAACCATCATCACCCACCGGAAACTACCACCTCACCTCCACCAAACAACTTCCCCACACCCCATCTCCGATGACCCCCACCAACATCAACGCCGTTGATACCAACTCCACCGCCGGATCACGGCTCGCCGCCGCTATCGGCCGTGTAATCTTCAACATCCCCCAAACTTCCGACCAAGATGCACCACCGTCAACCACCACCACCACCAATACACTTCTCCGTACGTCATCAGACGCTAATTCATCTGCTAATCACACCACCACCAACATATCTCCAAATGCCCCAAGAAACAACCCCCTTCGAAGATCAATTTCTGATTCAATTGAATATCAACAACCTCGGAAAACCCCCAAAGTCTCATCATCCCCACAGTCTTCCACCGGAAAACAGAGTCCCCAATTTGAGGTTCGTTTCTTGAAATTAACTTGTTAACTAGATATTTTAGATTTTACCATTATACGTGTCTGTGATAAGTGTATATAAGAATCAACAAGTGTCGTTTTCGAACTAAATTTATGTCAGTGACTCAAATTTATATCGTTGAACTAAAATGTATTATGTTATACCTGATTTTTATTCAAACAAAATTTATGTCTAAACGTAGATTTACAATCATTTCGACTCGTTTCTTAACTAAGTTTACGTCGGAACGTAGAGTAAATGGAAACAATCATTTCAATCATTTCTTAACTAAACGTAGAGTAAATGAAAACAATCATTTCAATCATTTCTTAACTAAGTTTACGTCGGAACGTAGAGTAAATGAAAACATATCATATATAACATTTTAACCCACCTCGTTTTCATACAAAACTTACGTAGAATCATAGACGTATGTCAAAACTTAGACAATTTTAAAGTGTATATAAAGTTAAGTATATAAACAATTTATATTTGACTTGTGTCGCCTCTGATTACGTCCAAATGGACTCGAATTTATATTGTAGGTAAAACCTAATGGGTCAAAAAGTGATATTTTATAAAGTTTATACAAAGTATTAGGGGGTGAAAGTGTCAAGATTGAAAGTGGAAGGGGGAGAAAGGCCAAACCAACTTTTGTTTTCAAGTAGTATAATTTGTATCATTTCTTGTTGGTGAGGTGTTAAAAGTTTGATTGAATGTTGAATTTGTGAACAGAGGTTGAGGAAGGTTGAAGATATGGTTAGGGATATTGAACACAGGTGTAGGGAGATTATGAGTGAAGAAGAACAAGTTGTGGAGGATACTAAGCCTCAGGTATGAGTGAATTTCGTGTTGAATCGAAATATCGAATCAATTGATTGGTTGTTTGTAAGAAGAGATTAAGAAGATGAACTGATTGTGAAAATGTATGTTTGTTTGTAGGAACAAGATGAATGTGTGGGGGTTGAGAGATTGAAGAATGGGGATTTAAGGTTTGAGTTGTGCTGTTCATGTGGTAAGAACTTTGAAATGTTGATTGAACACAATGGTTATTGTTTCTACAGATTGACATAGCTTCTTCTTCTTCATCTTCGTCGTCAATCGAAATAGTTGAAGCTGGTTTTGATCATACAAGAACTGTAATTGTTGCAAGTATGAGAATGAGATTCACATTTTGTTAGTTCAACATAACTGTCAAAAAGGCCCTGTAAAAGATTGATGTATTAAAACATAGATATGTAATTTAACTTAAAAACAAATAATAAAAGATATACATTCCCTAAAGCAAACATTTATCTTGGCATTAAGTTATATGGACACCAAAAAGCTTCACTCCATGAGTCTTGACATTGCTTGTTTGTATCATCTGATCATCATCCTTCTTGTGATCCTTCAAGATGCCTTCAACTTCGACACCAAGTTTCAAACTTGTTCCTATACGGCTCGTAGACAAACACGTGTCGATCACCCAGAAGCCCGTATTCGGCATTTCAAGATTCTCTTGATAATAAAAGGTAATCTTGTCCTTTGGCATCAGTTTCTTATCTTTCACAAACTGATTCCATCCCCTAGTGAACACAAAACTTTGGCTGCTTTTCCAATAACAATACCTAAACTTCCACAATCTTCTTTTAGTATCATAGAACGAAAGATTAACCTCGTCATTAGCAAACCCTTGTGTCGGCTCATCGGGTACAGGTGGAAAATATCTCACAGCAAACTTCTTAGGTATAACCAATCTGTTAAGTTTACCAACATCACTTGGTGTCAACTCCTTTTGAAAAAGAACCCTACAAGAAAACCCAAAACTCGTCTTTTCAACCGATGAAACACTATCGCTCTCACTGTCCATTTTCTTCTGTCTTTGATAATCTTCAAACTTTGCTTGATATGACCCATCTTTGATCATAGCTAGAATTGTTTCCATGCTGTAATTACTTTGGAAGCTTGCTTCTAGAAGAGTTGACTTGGTCAACGGGAAGTTTCTTGGTGCATCAGCACTTCTAAGCTTCATTGATGCCCTATCATAAGCTATTGCTGCATCTACTTCAGTTTTGAAGGTTCCTAACCATATTCTTTGGTTATTTGTGTATATTTGAGCACCCCAGTTTCCATTCTGCTGTGGGACTACACCTTTGTACTTCTGTAAATAACCATAGTTGTCAATTTCTTTAACATAATTCGCGTACCGAGGTTCCATATATTTCTCCATTAACTCACAAGTATTCAAGCTCCTTCTCTTCCTCTTTATCCTGTAAAAAATAAGTGTTAAAAGTATTTAGTGAAACATAAAGCATAAAACCTGCATGCACATGTAACTTCTTGATCAAAATTTTTTCTTCTAATCATGATTTGCATTAATGTTTGACAGTATTTAACATTATAATACTACTGTTACCCATGAATTATACTAAAGAAACAGAAGGAATGTAACACATAATAATGAATCCAAAAAATATATAAGAAATCGCGCGAACAAGCTTGACTGAAAGATTAAGTTTTTAAAAAACATGGAACACTTGAAGAAGATGAAGAAACAGTTAATTACAGTATCATTAATCCGCAATAGGTTCTGGATAATATGTAGAATAGTTATGAAAGCTTAACTAACCTCTGGTATCTGAATAATCTGGGAAGAAGATGATTTTGAGTTGGCTAGAAACACATTAGGATGGTGAAATATATAGAGGGAATTGGTTCAATTCAAGGGAAGAAATTGGAGTAATTTATGGAATTATTTATAAATTTGAAGAATCAAATATATGTAGTTTGCAAGATCGAGCATTACCAAATTTAGTTTCTCAATACAATAGGAAGCAATTTTTATAAGAGATCTTTCAACAAATATATATTATTACAAATAATTAAATTCATTAGTTTTATCATGATTAATTGGTCTGAATTTTGTTTGTAAGTTTTACATGAAATCTATTCTTTATATACTAAACTCGTTTTTAGACCTTTTTTTCGTATTTTATTTAAAACGGCTAGTTATGACTTATGAG
This sequence comes from Flaveria brownii, assembly GCA_018326445.1. Taxonomy (NCBI): domain Eukaryota; kingdom Viridiplantae; phylum Streptophyta; class Magnoliopsida; order Asterales; family Asteraceae; genus Flaveria; species Flaveria brownii. Next base: position 11,823 of record BJCN01343723.1, read on the forward strand.
TCTATTTTTGTACATAGATTACAACTAATGATCCGGCCAACATTTAAAGATTTTACAGCCTTAATAAATATACATCTACATATACACATGCAAATACATATATACATATTATAATACAAATACATATATACATATATAAACCCTAAACCTTAATTTAGCTTGAATAACAAATAAGTTTTTAGTTACATTTTAACATTTTTAACTATTTATGTGATCTAATATTTCTTCTGATTTACATCCTTCTGTTTATTCATAAATAAAAATAAAAATTTGCAAAATATAGTCATGGTTAACAGACAAATTTACTAATTATAAATCATAACAAAAAATTTATAAAGCGTTGTTTTACTAACTTGTGACAGAAGTAATAACCCCTGAAATTTAGTATATTTGCCTTATTTCGTTTACCTATTTATTATTGTAATTATTTTCAGCAACTTTCTCTTAATAAACCTAGTTGACTTATTTGATTTGGCACCTTGATTTAAGGAATCGTGGAAATCTACAATGTTGATTCTAAAATTTTTTATAAGATATACCGCTCTACCAAGAAACTAAAACCCAGAAAAAACAACTTACAACAAATTAAATCCATGTTGAAAGATTAAATATTTTCGGGCAAATTCGAGTTTAGCCCATGAATATAAATTTAATTTGGGTATGCTATTTATGTGATCTAATTAGGGTTTTAGACTTTTAGCACATTTGTTTGTAAAATTATTTTATTATATTGTTACCGGATAGTCATAGTAACACATCAAGTTTTCACATATCAAATAAGAATGATAAGTATTCAAACCGAATGGGTTATGTAGAACTTAGAATCTAAAAATAAACAGCTCATGTTTTGCAATAGAAACGATGAATTTGGTTATAGTGAGCATACGTTAAAGGAAATTGTTTAATGAGCTGAATCGGACGCAGGGAACAATTAAGTTTTGAAACTTGACTCCTGACATGGCCACGTCGATCAGGTGATGCACAACCATGTCAAGTGGTACATAGCCATGTAAGTCAAGTGTTGCCGAGATTATAATATAGGCACACATATTGCCAATCAGATGATGAGTCTTGTTCTTGGTAAAAAAACATGTTGCACCCATGTTTGGTCAGATTAATTATGATCAACATGGTCGTGTCAGTGGACTAGTTTCCAAGGTATGATCGTGTTTAAGGAAGTAGAATGATAAAACTCATATTGTTTAATTTTAGGCTCTAGAATCTAATAATTGTAAGTGTAATGATTAAGATTTATTTGTGCACTTGATGGTACTGGAAATTTATGTTTGTGTGTGGCTTGTTGTTTATGGTATTCCAGGACGTTAGTCTATGGCGAGACGACTTGATGAATGATTTTGAATGCTTGTGTAAAAACAATAAGTCCTGATAGTAACCGCTTTTGGTATTCATATTTGTTTGTTTGAAGTATTAAGTACTCTTATTATAAATAGAATACTTTGAAAATGAAGACTTTTTTTAAGTTTCTGTTGTGTGTTTTGTTGTATCGATCTGTCATGTCTAGCCCGACCTTGGCGGCGCGTAACATAATTAGTTAGACTGGTTGGAAAAGAGGTCGAAATGAAAGAGTTGAGTTGACCTTACCTAATGTGCTAAAGTATGATTACAAAACTCATACGTGGTGGTGGTGATGGTGCGGTGGTCATCTAGATCGACCGTTTAATTCATAAGCATGCAGCCAGGTTAAAACTGTCACTTCTGATAATCTTATTATATATTTATAGGTAAAAAAAATGCACAAGTTATTTCTCAACGTATAACACTAGCTTAATCGAGATAAACCCTCCATCATTTGCAATATGGTTTTTCAAGTTGAATACCTTGTTCATATTAACAAAGTGTTACAATTTTTATAAACATATATATAATTGCATAAATAAGGATACATGTTTATGTTTTTTTTTTTTTTAAACGGCTAAATTGGAATCACTCACGGATCACTGAAGTATAATCGTGCCACCAGTGTTACCACGCGATCATATTTCACCACCAAGTCACCAATTCAGGAGGAAACTCATAATTATGAGAAACCCCCCATTTGTGAGATTCGAACTCATGACCTAATAGGCCCTAAGTCTTATCCCACCACCAAGATGTCGCTGGGCTATAATGCCTTTGGCTATGTTTTTTGTTTGTAAACATTTAGATAAACATATAAATAGATAGGAGTTTTCTAATATGTGTAAAGTTTTGGTCTAAACTCTAAATTGTCCCGAACGAGGACCGATTTTAACTTATTTACATTGTTCTGGTCAACAATTTCTACATTCACCGAGAAATGATTGAATCTCTAGCCTAATGAACTCCCTTAAACCTCTTTTTTTTAAAGCTGGTCGAATAAATTGAAACGGTTCAAAGTAGTCAGTTTATGAATTGATCAACCCGAACCGGAGTGAACCAAAATCAACTGACTTCTTAACGCTTGGATCTTCTATTGATCGTTTTGCTGATTTTCAGTCGTGGGTTTAAAGGCATGCACATATTTGTTTTTCTTATGAGTTATGAAGTACAACATATTAATTACACTTTGATGTAATAAATATGTGTAATGGTAACAGCATCACATCCATATAGTGCCTTAAATGAAAGTTGGCGTATAATGTATAATGATAATTTCACATTATTATTATAAAGGCAATAAAATTATATATAAAACCAAAAGAAACATTCATGACTAGCAAGTAGCTGGTATGAACACAACAATACAAACCTATCCAAAGACATATTTCGAATTATAATCTAAAATATCTTTTCGTACACGTGAATCATTTACTTACTTCTCATTTTCTAGCTTAATGTAGGCGTTTATTATAAATAATTAATTACAGATTTGAAAAACATAAATCACTTCACATATATGGTCCCTTTTAATTTGTTTTTTGTTATGTAATAATGGAAAGCATAATTAACAACAATCATGTTTTGTAATAATTTAAAATACATGATTATACTATCACCAATTATTAGGTATATATGATAAATAAAAATACGTGTAGCCACCAGTCACACACATTACAGCCATGGACAGTTGTAAACCTTTATTTCAACATTAACATAAATAACTTCATTCAATGTACAACACTAGATCATTCTATGTGTTACAATATGTCTGTTGATCCACAAACTAAATTTTTCTATCACAACTAGCAAAACATAATTTTTTTGTTTTCTTAGAACCGTGAACTCTGATAATCGTTAACCCTACATTTAGTTTTCAACATCACTTGTTTACTACAAGGCCTGAACTCTCATTATTTGAAAGTAACATTATTAACACCTTCCTACTAGGGCTGTTCAAAGCGCTCGCACGAAGCTCATTAGGAGTTTGCTTGAAAAATACTCGTTCAAACTTCTATTTGGTTGTAAACGAGTCGATCGGATCGAATTATTTTTTAGTATATATATGTGTGTGTGTGTGTTATTTATACATAGAATTCTAATAAATTTGACCTATTATATACAAGTATATTTATAAAAGTAAAATACAAAGCCAGTAGAGACAATTCTTAACCATGCTCTTACTCTAAGTCAATCATTTTCCGCTCTCACAATCATCGTTCTCTGTAATTCTTTTTCCGCCTCATCGGCTACAACTTTAGGCACAATGTATCGTCATTATGAAAATATTATGTTATAAAACATGGTTGCTTTTAAAGTTATCAAAACTTAGGATTTAACATTGTATCTTCTTACATGGCAATATAAATCAGTTAACATACTAGATAACTGAGTTATACAAATTGTTCACTGTTCGTTTGCGCTCGCTCGACGCCCATTCAAAAAATTAACAGTCAACAAATTCTCGTTTGATTTTAACAGCTCAATTATAAACGAGTCAAGCGGACCGATTCAGTTTAGAAACAAGTCAAGCAAAAAAGCAAAATTTCGTTGGATTCGGCTCAATAGCCTATAAGTACTTAAATATAATTCTTAAAATATTACTCAACATGTTAAAAATATGCACGCTTGATTTTCACTTTTTATAAAAAGAGAACATAAGAAAGAGACTAGTTGGGCCACGTCATCTCACAAATGACCTTTTCGTGAATCCACGCGCTAGTTGGGTGTGACGATCGGAAACGTGTGGCCCTGCAGATTCAAGTTAGATAAGGTTCCACGTCATCCACCACCGCCGACGATTTTCCAATTTGTTTGGCGCGTTTATCCACGCTCTCTCTCTCTCTCTTATCCAATCTCTTTGTATCTGAAAACTACAGTTTCAGTCCCCTCATTATCAATCAACTTGCACTTCTTTAAGAATTTGTTTTCCTTATTGCTTGAATATTGATTATCTTGTCTCATTTATTCGAAGAGCGAACAATGTCCATGGATTATGGTAAAATCTTATCATGTGTGTTTAGTTTTAGGTTATTTCATTATGTTTCTTTTTTCAAATTCTTGGTTTTTTGGTATTTTGTTTTTTATATATATTTTGATTACTTTTTATATCGTAAAATATATGCATAAGTAAACGAGACACATCAACGTAATTAAATTGGGGACAAAACCAAGATGAAAATCTCAAGTTCCAGAACAAGCTTATAGTGTTTAATTTTGTTTTAATTACTTTTTTACTAGTAACATACTGATAAAAAATGTATTGTATAGAGACGATAGTCTAACCCGCATATTTCAACTTACGAATATGCTTTCTTGAGATACTTAAGTAGACCATTAGATATTACTGAAAGAATAACAATAGCGTAATGGGTATATGATAGTTTTAACACGTTGATGTGGAATAAAGCCTTGAAACATATCTAAGGTCTTCAATAACATATTGGGTATATGATAGTTTGCTATGGAGTGAATTGTTTTGGCACATCATGTTAGTGGGTATTTTAACAAGAGTATAGGTCACTAAGATTACTTAGTAGTATTTTCTACTAGCCACAGTAATATACAACAGTATTAAAATGTCTAATGAGTATTCTTATATAAACATATGATTACAAAGAAATCCATTAGGAATTTATATAACGATAACATCAATCAGCTTGCTTAAAAAGAAAAGATAACTTGTCTTGAGACTATACATTAATACACATACACTACAAACTGAAACGTAAACAAACTTATAAGTAAACAGGATTATTATACATACAACCGCTTCAAGCACCATAGCTGTTCAAACATTTGGATATCCTAATAAACAAGATGATCCTCCTTGTATTTTTTTTTTGAAAAGCATTACTCCATAGAAACCATGCTAGCAAGGAGCTAAGCATGAAATATTACAGCAAGATATATAATAAAACAGCAAATACAAGACAACCACTAACAAAACAATTACAAATTGAAACGAATCCAAGAGTCCCAGTCGAGATTTACCAGCTTGCTGCGGTTCTTAGTCCATAGAAAACCAATGGCTTTAATATCCTCCACCAACATCTTGACCGAAGGAGACTTGTTTTGAAAAATAACCCCATTCCTCATTTTCCAAATACACCATAAAGTAGTAATCACCACAGCATGAAGTAAATAGCTTCTCGGAGGAATCATGGTCTTGAAGAGGGAGAGTAGGTCCTTGATCTCGAATGCGAAGATAGGTGGAATGTTGCACCATGTAGAGATGAATGACCACGCCATTGTTGCAAAGTAGCATGATATAAATAGATGGTCAACGGATTCCGGGAGCTCGCCACAAAGAGGACAAAGGGTGGAACCTATCGAAACATTCCTCCGGCTAAGGGTTGTTCTCGTGGGAATTTTGTTCATCTCCGCTCTCCAAGCGAAGATGTTAGCTTTCTTAGGGACCCACTTGCACCATTCAAAAATGAAACCAAAGCTGCCAGAAGATTGGCAACGCAGTCGTGACCGCATTGACTTGGCCGTGAACGGATGCGAATTGTTATCTAACCAAACCCATTCCCCGTTTGAATAGGAAATCAACTGATCCATGAAGATGTTTTTAGATGCAAGAAACGGTTTGATATTCACGATGTTCTTCCAGACACCAGTAAACATTTTCCCCATATTAATAGAGAAAGGATCTCCAGCAGCATTGTGAAGAGATGCAATGACCCTCTGCGAAATCATCGCCGCCTCGGTTTTTGAACCGCCACCACCATTTAGCTAGGAGGCAAATGTTTAGCTCCCTCAACGATCCAATGCCCAAACCCCCGTTATCTTTAGCCATGCATATTTTGGTCCAATTGACCCAGGCGATTCTTAAGGTGCGATCCGATCCCCCACCTCCCCAAAGAAATCTCCGTCTAATGCTTTTCAGTTTATTAATGACCTTGGCCGGAGCTTTGAATAAGGAGAAAAAATAAAGAGGGAGGCTTTCCAGGACCGCCTTGATAAGAACCACTCTTCCTGCAATTGAGAGTTGCTTGGCTTTCCATGAAGAAAGTCTAGCTTCAAAGGTATCAATGACTGAACTCCAGTTCTTAGCAAGATTCATGTTAGCGCCAACGGTGAGACCAAGGTAATTAAGAGGGAGACTGCCCGGCTTACAATTAATTAGAGAAGCGAACCTCTCCACGTCCTCCATTCCAACGTTAAGCCCGAGAAGATTGCTTTTCTTGGGATTAATTTCAAGCCCAGATGCAATATGGAAGCATCGTAATATTCTCATTAAGTTTAAAATATTAGACCTGGACCACTCGCCAAGGACCATTATGTAATCAGCGAATAAGAAGTGTGAAACACATGACCCACCATTGGGAAGTTTGAGGCCCGAGAAGGTCCCCAGAAGACATGCTTTCTGCATCATCCAGTTAAAAGCTTCCATCCCAATTATAAACAGAAACGGTGATAGAAGGTCACCTTGCCTAACGCCTCGCGAACACCAGAATTCCGATGAGGGAGAACCATTGATTAAGACCGATGCCTTAGCCGATTGAAGGACGCCACGAGTCCATCAAGCCATATATTATTACTTCAACAAAAGTAAAACAAAATAAGAAATTTTAGAAACACTAAACTTGAAGTAAGGTGAATAGTACAGGGACTAAACGTGTAACACACGCCATTAT
>BJCN01343726.1:2186-17137 GCA_018326445.1 Flaveria brownii
TTGAGAATTAAACCACTATGAATCAACTAATTTGAATCAAGAATGAAAGATTAACAACACTTGCACACACAATCAACTTTGTATTTCAGAGAATTTGTATTTGAATGAATGAATTACACAGACCTCATCGACTCTCTTATATCCCTAAATCAGAGTTTGTTAACGGTAATTAACAAACAATTAACAAACTAACTATTATCATCAGTAAACCCTCTAACTTTGACACAAAGTCACAAATGACCCTTAAACTTTCTAAACAATACAAAACAAATCTAAAGACTAAAGTTGACTTCAAAATATCAACAATCTCCACCTTGAAGTCAATTTATCCAACTCCTAGTGCATCCAAACAGAACTGATGCTTTGCCTTGGGCAATGATTTTGTAAAAATATCAGCTGCATTCACCTCAGTGCCTATATGAACAACATCAGCTTCTTTAGAACTGATCACTTCTCGAATAAAATGATACTTCACTCTAATGTGCTTAGTTCTCTCATGAAACACAGAGTTCTTAGTCAACTGTACTGCCCCTTGATTATCACAAAACACAACAGCATCAGTTTCCAAACCCAAATCAGTTGCAAACCTCTTTAACCACAAGGCTTCTTTCATTGCATCAGTAAGAGCAATATATTCAGATTCAGTTGTGGACAAAGCAACAACTGATTGCAATCTAGCCTTCCAACTCACCAAATTACCAAGAAACATGAAAGCATACCCAGTAATAGACCTTCCCTTGTCCAAATCCTTTGCATAATCTGAATCCACATATCCAGTAACATCTTTACTTGATATGTTATTCAAACCATACACTAGACCATAGTCTCTTGTACCATTCAAATACCTTAGTAACCATTTCACAGTAGCCCAATGTCCCTTACCAGGATTAGCCAAGAATCTACTGACAATGCTTACTCCATACCCAATATCTGGTCTACTACAAACCATTAGATACATCAGGCTTCCCACAGCACTTGCATAAGGAACTCTAGTCATATAATTCACCTCATCATCTGTGACAGGACTATCTACATTGGACAATTTAAATGTGGTGCAAAAGGTATACTTACAGGTTTACTCATCTCCATATCATAATTCTTTAAAACCTTCATCAAGTAAGACTTTTGACTCAACTTTAACTGTCCCTTACTTCTGTCTCTTGCTATCTTTATACCAATTATCTTCCTGGCTTCACCAAGTTCCTTCATCTCAAATTCTTTCATCAACAATTGTTTAGTAGCTATAATTTCACCTTTATCTTTACAGGCTATCAACATATCATCCACATACAACAACAGATACACAACTTGTTGACTATCACACACCTTCATGTATACACAACTATCATAATCACTTCTGTAAAATCCATGAGTAGTCACATAATCATCAAATCTCCTATACCACTGCCTTGGAGACTGTTTAAGCCCATACAGAGATCTCTTCAACAAACACACTTTGGACTCTTCTCCCTTTACCTCAAACCCCTTAGGTTGAGCCATATAAATCTTTTCATCTAGATAACCATGTAGGAAAGCTGTTTTTACATCTAATTGTTCTAATTCCAAATCTTCACATGCCACTATTGCCAAGATCAGTCTTATAGATGCATGCTTAACTACTGGTGAAAAAATTTCTGTATAATCCACACCTGCCCTTTGAGTATACCCCTTTGCTACTAACCGGGCCTTAAATCTGGGTGGATCCCCTGGTAGAGCCCCATCTTTTATTTTGTATAGCCACTTACATGCAACTAATTTCTGATCAACAGGCTTCTCTACCAATTCCCAAGTCTTATTTTTGTACAATGAGTCTATCTCTTCTTCCATGGCCTTAAGCCACTGTGATTTCTTATCTGAATCTAAAGCCTGTTCAAATGTTAGAGGCTCCAACACAGCATCTTGCTCAGCTGATATGAATGCCACAGCAGATATATCATCTCCATCCCTGAACCTGAGAGGAGGCCTTACATTCCTCTTAGTCCTATTTCTAGCAAGGCTGTACTCAGTGTCATCAGTAAGATTGTCAGCACTCTTTAAGACTTCACTCTGAGGTTGTAACTCCACCTCAATTTGAACATCACATGAATCTTTATCACTAGAGGTGTTTGAACTACTTTTGCTCATGACATCTCTATAGACCAATGACTTATTAAATATTACATCTCTTCTTGTTATCACTTTGAATCCTCCATTCTCCATAATCTGTAACCCTTGACCCCTTCAGTATAACCCAAGAACACACACCTCTTGGCTCTAGGTTCCAGTTTACCATCACTAGAGTGAGCAAATGCAATAGACCCAAACACCTTCAAATTATTATAACTCATCTTCTCACCTGACCATACTTCCATAGGAGTCTTCTTGTCTAGAGCAGCACTAGGGGATCTATTAACAAGATAAGCAGCAGTAGTAGCTGCTTCTGCCCAGAAGGCTTTGGGTAACCCTGAACAGGACAACATACACCTTACTTTATTCAAGAGTGTCCTATTCATTCTCTCAACTAAACCATTCTGTTGAGGGGTTCCAGGCACTGTTAGATGCCTCCCAATCCCTTGTTCTTTGCAGTAGCTATTGAATTCTCTACCACAGAACTCTAATCCATTATCTGTCCTTAGCTTCTTTACCTTTCTATCAATCTGAGTCTTAACTAAGGCCTTCCACTCTTTAAACTTTCCAAAACCTTCATACTTTCTTTTAAGAATATACACCCAAACTCTTCTGGAGTAATCATCAATGATTGATAAGAAAGTAGCTGGCTCCTCCTAAAGACAAATGTTTGGTTGGTCCCCAAAGATCTGCATGGACATAATCCAGCAAACCTCTTGTCTTATGAACCCCTTTGTTGAACTTTACTCTATGTGCTTTCCCAAACACAGAGTGCTCACAAAATCCAATCTCACACTTTGCTACTCCAGTCAAGAATCCCTGGTTTCTTAATTCCACCAACCCCTACTGACTTATGTGGCCTAATCTCTTGTGCCACAGTAATTCAGCCTCATTTTCAGTAGACACCAGTGATACTCCTAATTTCATTACCTCCGCATCTAACAAATATATATTGTTCTCTCTTCTTGTGCCTGAGAACAATACCAAAGACCCCCTTATTACCTTAGCTTTTCCATCTTTAAGGCTAACTTGACATCCAAACTTTTCAAAGGTACCCATGGAGAGCAAACTTCTCTTCAAGTCAGGTACATACCTCACACCTTTAATCTTGAAGTCAGTTCCATTGTTCATTTTGAACACAACAGATCCTACCCCAAGAATCTCACAATCTCTGTCATCCCCCAGCTTGACTGAGCCCATTTTCTCCATCTTGAGATCACTCAAAGTCTCCTTGTTTGGTGTCATGTGGAAAGAACACCCTGAGTCTAGAACCCAACCATCTTTGTTATCTGCCTTGATTGCCATCAAGACATCCGCACTCTCATATCCATCTGAACTCTCATCAGATTGAGTGTAATTTGATGAGTTCTTGCCCCCCACTTGACTCACCTGTTTGCCTTTTCTTCCACTTAGATGTTTCTCTGATTGGCACACAAAGCACTTTCTTCTGAATTTAGACTTTGACCTGGACTGCTTTCTTGGCTTGTGACCTTTTTGATCTCTGTAGTCGGACCTCCCCCTTACATATAGGCCTTCTCCACCTTCTTCTTTCAAACAATTAACAAACTAACTAACATCACCAGTAAGACCCCTAACTTTGGCATAAAGTCACAAATGACCCCTGAACTTTCTAAACAATACAAAACAATCTAAAAAGACTAAAGTTGACTTCAAAATATCAACAAACGTAACAGACATAAAGTGATAAAACGAAACATTTCTGTTCACGGTCTAGGCTCAAACAGTCTCGTGCGAGTCCTGCATGGTCGTGCACATTACACCAGTGGCAAATAATCAACCAAACTACACCTTATGCAACTAATAGTTACATGGCATGGGTGTGCACAGAAGCACACAACGGTGCATAAGCCGCATACTTCTAATTAAAATTCAGATTTCTAATAAACTAGCTTAAGAAGTTGAAAGAATTTAAGCATAAATAATACCTATAAACAATACATCTTTTTGTGTCATACATGGGCACTAGAAAATAAGGAGTAATAGTGTTGATCCTGATAATAGAAAGTCAAGGTCAGGAAATACATATACGTATGGTCGGTATGGTTACGTTAAAATCTCATCTCATGATATATATTATATATATATCGTTGGTGTGTCGAAAAGCCAGATTTTATATATTGACTAAATTTGGCTGTTATCGACTGCAAAATACGAGTTGTGTATTGATATGAATTTTAACGCATGATCTGGATTAAAGATAGCTGTATGCTTTAAGTATGTATCTCATGTGATCGTTAGAGGAATGACTAGAAACGACAAAAGATTTGAGTTGTTACTCATCTGAGATATATTAAATCTTAAACTCTTTATAATTCACGTAATGAATAGTTTTACTTATTACCTCCTATCAGTTTTAAGAGTATCTATCCTTACTGTAATAAATGTTTATTTCCGCAGTAAAGTTCGTATCAATCGATCAAGAGCCCCATTTAAGGAAGAATGTGGCAAATGATAGATAATATCTTACAATTTTTTTTTCATTTTTATATGGTATATATAAAAGGCTTGCACAAATCTCTTAGATATTTCATATTATGCTTTCCAGTCTCTAAAAACCATCAAGCATAATATTATGTTTACGCTCAACGACCATAAACCCAAGACGGAAGTCGTGGGGTTAAGAGGACTTCTAACGACTTCTGCTTTGGAAGAGTCATTCCAGGGCCTTCGGTCATATCCACCGGAAGACCTCCAACTGGACACACGTCAAAAGAATGAAATAGACGAGCTAACGTCAGATGAAGCACTTGGAGTGAAAACGTGATCCCAGGGCAAGAACGTCGACCTAGCCCAAATGGCACGAGGACAAATTGTTGTCCTCTCACCTCGACGTGTTGATGGTCTAAATCCAAAAACCTCTCAGGTTGAAATTTAGATGGATCACTCCAAACCCTCTCATCCCTTTGAAGCTTCCAAACATTAACGATTAACCTCGTCCCTGATTTGACATTGTAACCCGCAATCGTACAGTCTTCTCTTGCCTCCCTCGGTGCTAGGAGTGGGCCAACCGGATAAAGACGTAAAGTTTCTTTGATTATAGCTTCAAGAAACACGAGGTTTTTTATGTCAGATTCATCAACTTGCCTTTCTTTACCTACATGAACGTCTAGTTCATGTTGTAATTTCTTAAGAACGTCATGATGGTTTAACAATAACGAAACGGCCCAAGTTAGTGTCCCAGCAGTCGTGTCGCTACCTCCTAGAATCAACGACTGCATGTAGCATAAACATTTAGAATATTGTACCTATCAACACTAGTTACTGTACGAATTAATATATATAGCATAGTTACCAATAATTATTGTATGCATATAACTTACCATACATGTGGACTTGATGATAGTATCTGAATCATGCTCCATATCATAGAGTTGTCCATCATCTTCAAGTGACAACATCACATCTATAAAATCCTTTGCATCTTTTTTATCTCGTTTTAGATCTAATTTCCTCTTTTGTCGATGCTCATCTAGCCACGCTGCTAGCACCGAATCAAAATCTTTTGCCGTCGTTTTCATTTGCTTTTCGTGTCCATGTAAATCCAACCACCAAAGCAAAGGTATCGCATCCGACACAACGAAAAGACCACTTAACCGAAAGAAATCATTAATGACTTTGTGGCACCTCGCCGCCTCATGATCTTCACCACCTCCAACACCAAAATATCGTTTTCCAGCCACCATCATCACAATTATGTTTAACATCATGTGTTCTAACCATTTACTCAATTCAACAACCACAGGCTGTTGTGAGTTTTTCATCCACTGTCCATAGAGTTGGTTAATTCCATAACTAATCTCTGACAAACGAACGTCTTTCAACATCTCAAGCCGACGATTGGAGAGTAGCTCAAGCGTGACGATCTTTCTCATTTCACGCCAAAAGGGGGTGTATGGACCCAACCCAAACACCGTATAGTTGTAGCACATGTGCTTCACTGCAGCGGTTTTTGGCCTCGAAGAAAGTGCTAAGTCGTTAACGGTGAAGCACTCTTTGGCTACTTCCCAACTGCTAACCACGAAGGCGCGATGGGTTCCTAAACGGACGTTGAAGGCGGGACCGTATTTGTCTGCCATAGAACCTAGTGTACGGCAAAGAAGTTGGTCACCGCCACCAAGTAAGTGAAGGTGTCCGATGATAGGCCATGCGCCATCGGGCTCTGGTGCTTCTGTTTCCTTCGAATTCGACTTGGTTTGATTGATGAAGATTACGTAGTAGAGTAATAATATAGGAAGGGATAGCACAATCAATTCGAGTGAATAACTCATTGTGTTATCTTGTAGAGGATTAGAAACTACAACATGGAAATATATATAAGAGCACTTAGAAACATAGAAGTATGAATGTATGATTATAATTAGTACGTACATGATATGATCAATTTGTTTCGGTAGGAGATATTGCTTTGAGTGATGTAGCATATATAAAAATCAAATTTTGTGGTAAGTGTCAAGAGTAGATATCAAATTTCACCAGTTTATGTATAAAAATAAATTTCATAGGTGTGTTGGATGATATTACAATCTAATTAATACATTAAATCAATGGTGCACAATTGTATATCTCATGACACCTTTATTATGTATATTATCACACATCATCCGCTACAAACAAACAATTATTTAGTGAAAGACGTCTTATGACAATACCAAACATTGGACATATATGTGATTGAAAAAAAAATGGCTGTAAATTTGTGACTGACCCTGAGGGGTCACAACTTTGTAAAGAAGACGGTAACAATCGTAAAACCATTTTGCGTCTGTTTAGATTTGGTCGTAAAACTAATAAAGAATAAACAATTAACGAAAATGCAGTCGCAAACCGTCTGTAAAATGCAGTCGCAAATTAGTCGCAAACTAGCGGTCGCAAACAGTAATTTGCAAAATCTATCGGTGGTCAGAAGGTGTTCCTAGACTGGCTGCAAAATTTATGACAATAAAAAGTCTAATTCGGTCACCTAATAATTTCCGGTTGCAGAACTTTTTGCTACTCATTTTGGTCGCAATTTTGACGTAAATGTCTACTTGCAACTATTTTGCTGCAAATAACCGGTTTCTAGTAGTACTATTACCACAAATAAAACATGTAGAAGTTTTGGCTATAATCTTAAGATCAATACAAGTTTTGGTTAGAATTTAATAATTTAAGGTTAACCTTGATAAAATAATAGTTAAAGAAAAACCCAACATATATTTCCAACACTACAAAGATATTGGTTATTAGAGGCGGCTGCAAAAGGTACAGAAATCGCCAGTCGCCGATAATAGTTTGTCGCTAATTAATGATAAAACGTTGCTGCCAATAAGCTTATTACCGGCGATATTAGTCTCCGTTAAAAATGACAATATTAGTTGACATGTTCCTGCTAAAGGTGTTGCCCCAATTACTGAGATTTCTTATAGTGACACTCTTGGTGTTTTAAATCTCTATCTTCACATTTAAGAAAATACTTTTTTTTATGCTCAAATGAAACTCCCGCCTAGATTTGTCAGGTGATGTTTAAAGTATAACCTTATTAAGCCACTAAAATGTTATTCTAAGTCTTTTTTGAATAATAAATATTATTCACATATATTATTTTGTGTTGGTGATTTTAGTGTCATTTAGTTATAAACTTAGATTTATTTTATGATTTAAGGAGAAATTGTAATGAAAAATTAAAGAAGTTAGTAAACGGGTAGAGCACACTTATTTAATGATATTATCGCATCAAGATGGCAAAGCCTACAGCACGGTGGACCAAGGGTAGAGTCTTTAGTTAGAAGGGTCGTATAGGATGACAATCCCTAGTAGTGTCCCAAAGACAACACCCCTGACTATCCCTGACTAAGATTAAGTTTAATGGACTTGAGAAGTGATTTTATTTTAACACTTTTGTTAAGCATCCAAAATTTATTTCAAAAGTGATATGCAGGATTTTAGAAGGGATACTATGCTTTGAAACTAACATTATTTTGAAGGCAAACTTATTCTTCGAAAGTAAGGGGGTGTTTGTTTATTCTAAAAAGGTCTGCGTGACCTCTTATGTCTGCATCAAGAAGACCACGTACAAACATAAGGCGCGGACATAAGGCTCTGCAATGCGTTTGTTTTTTTCGAAGATGTTTCATTAAAAAACGTCTGCGCAAGCTCTTCTTGGAGAAGACCCAACCCCACCTCTTCTAGGATCTTCCAACCTCTTCAGACAAAAACCCTCCACACACCTGCCGCCTCCTCCACCTGACCACCCATCAAATAATTAATTCAATCTCTTATTTTTATTTGATCGAATCTTGACTACCCATCAAATAATTAATTCAATCTAGAAATGAATTGCATACAATTATCAGAGAGTCCAAACAATCAACAAATAACATACTAACATAATCGATTAGAGCTAAACCTAATAATTTCCTTTGAGTGCTAATATTAGTTATATGATGCAGAACTTAAATTGTGAAAGAATTCTAGACAAAAAGATGACCAATAACTTATAAACCATAAGCATGTTTTATTCCGATAACAATACATAGTGGTCAATACATGATGACAAATCAAACCCGCTCTTTGAAATTCATTAAAAATTACTATTAAGTCACGCATTAAAGCGAGGGGGTAAAACCATACGAATTAGTACATATGACACATTACTGTTAGCGATCACCAACACAAAAAAAAATTATATTAAAAAGAAATATAAAAACAAACGAAAAGGAGACGAAAAACGTTGAACCACGCATGCGAAACGTAAAACATCTAAAACAATAAGTAAGTCGGTCTAGGACCAACGCCTTGCGGTGGGGTTGTTAAACACAGAAAAGATAAGAGGAAAAAACGTTGAATCAAGTGGGTGAGAAGAAAAAGAAAAAAAAAGACAAATCTATGAAGAAAACTTACGATCGAAATCAAAGCACTCCTTTCTAATCACAATAAGTCCTTTAATCAATTAATTGATATTGCGAAAATCCAAAACCACAGACAAAAATTCAGAGAAAGGAGAACCTAATTTGCAACTTGATTAATCTCAAAGACATGATGAAACACTATCATATTAAACTAATTAGTTGTACATATCAACATGTTTAACCAATTTCAAACTGAGATTTTTAAGTGAAACTGAGATTTTTAAGATCATGAAATTTACTTTTCTGCAAGAAGAAAACGGTATATCCTTTGTGTTTTTTGAAATTTGATCTTTTATCTTTGTAAATGCATGTGGGCATATTAGGCCAGCCAATAGTTTGGCCCTATAACAGCGCCCAATAATTATGAAACAAGCCCAATTAATTCCTTCACATATACAACCAATTGCATTAGTGTAAAACAAGCCCATATTCTTAATCACCTAACTCGTTTAGTCACTAATATAATTTATCAGATCAACAAGTTAATCCAATACCAATTAAATTGATAATAACACTTAAATTACCAACAAGTCATGGTAGTCTCATTAAGTTAGGAGCTGTTTGTTTCAGCCTCTTAATGGTTCAGATGTCTGAATGGTTCAGCACTTAATGATTTAGACCATTTGTTTTGCGAGTAAATGTTTGAATGGTTCAGACAATTGTCTCTAAATGGTTATACATTATACTAGTGCTGAATGGTTAATACATCTTATCTGAATTGATCAGACATTTGTATTTGAATAGTTAAGCGATATACTAGCTCTTAATGGTTCAGACATCTAAATGGTTCAACACTTAATGGTTTAGACATCTTATTGGTTCAACACTTAATCATTTAAAAATTGACAAACAACCCCTTAGGGCTGTTTGATTTGCTTCTGACCCAGTCAAAATGTCCGATCCACTGACCCGGTCAGACATTTTGGCCGATCAGTTTGATTCTCACTATTTTGCATCTGACCCGGTCCGGTACCACCAACCCATGCATATTTTGCCCTTATCTGATCAGTTTTGGAACAACCCCTTTCTTGGTCACCACCTTCTGACCGAGTAAGGGATTTCAAACAGCTTATTAGTCGGTTAATATTTGATTTGCAACTATTATCATTCATTACATTCCTTTGAACATAATGTTTTTATAAGCATAGTGTGAGTAATATGAAACGGGAACTTGTTCATGAATATTGTGAGTCAATGTGACCAAGTAAAAGTCAAAAGCAGGAGATATTTCTGGAGTGGTTGCATGACGTGACAAAGTGGAGAAAGTGGGACAATTGGATGACAGTTCATTGCTTTTAGTATTTATAATTCTGCGTGTAAGTTTCTTTTTGTAAGAGTGTTAGTTTCCTTGTAATTGTACGTTTATTTTCGTCACATCCTGGCAGAAGCGTGAAGCGTTTTGGATGTGACTCGCTTGTTCAGAACGCATTGATTAAAAGAAGTAAATTTTTAACACATCAAACACATATCATAACATAATACATTAATTTATCTTAAGTTAAGATTAAATCATATATAAATAATCAAAATTTGACATAATCCTATTACAACATATTATTTAGCTACAACATCTTCAAAGTCGATGGAAATGAGCGTCCACCGTGGCACTGAAATCATAAATGTTAACAGTCAGGTTTACACAAACTCTTCCCACAACTTCTCCTCAGCCATTGTAAACATCAAAAGAGAATTCAATATTATTAGTCATGATTACCTGAAAAACCATACTCAAAATGGTCAACATAAAGTTGGTGAGATCATAGGTTTAATTCCAAACAAAACATTTTTGATGCATTAAATACAACCAAACCTTATTAATAATCTGATAATTCATGACTGTCATAACATAATTCATAAAATCAGATAATATAGCATCACAACACTCATCCTGTTGGTGCATGAAATATTTTCCTAAGTAGCGCTACCTATATTATCCAACGGTTTCACATCCGAATTAATGGTTGTATCACAAATGACAGTATATCTCAAAAATTTCATAATAATGCACCAATCATAAAACAATATGTTTTTCCCTAAAAACTTTATAGATACCAAAATGGGGCTATGAGTCTCACCTCTTACTCCAATGGATAACCTATAAAAATCAATTTATAAGTTAGATACATAATTTTTCTTTAATATTTTTAGAACCTCAGATGGAAGTAATTTATCTAAAATTTTCAAAAGTTTAATAGTAACATCATCAAATAGTATTACTATAAAAATTCCAACTTCCATTTTATTTTTGATAATATGTTAGAATTTACTATAAACTTACCATAAATCATTAAAAATAGCTACTGCCATCTATAAATTCCCAAAATTTTCTAGAATATTATTACAATGTTTCATATCACTTCATAAATTTTCTGATATGTAACTCACAATAGGTATTTTTCTGTAATTTTTCTAATAATCTCAAAATTTAGCAAAAGTATCTATACAGCTCCAAAAATTATGAAACTTATACGTTCTGTTGGGTTCAAACCATTATAAATTACGTGAATTTTTAGATATTTATCATATTGTTTGAATATTTATTTTTATTTTTCCTTTACAAATCATATAAAAATACATATCTTAGTCATAAGGAGGAAATAAATTCCGAAATTAATTCTGGAGCTCCTATAACATATGAGAATCATTATATAATTTTTGGAGAATTTTACCGGGCTTGGTTCTTCCAATTGATAATTTCCTTTCATTTTATTAAATAATTTATATAAATTATTTTACTTATTGTATTTTTACCAAAATTTACAGAATGATAAATAAATATTTTTCTAACAATTTTTCAATGTTTATTCTTACAATCACAGTCATTTAAATAATAAATCAAATTTATCAAATATACACATAATTTCAACCCTTTATTTATAATTTTTTTGTTTGATTTCATAATTTGTTATATTTTTCAGATTCTCAAACTTTTCTTACTGGTTTTTGATAAAGATGAAATATTTGTAGTGTTTGATGAAGAACTTTTCATATTTTAATCACAAGGGTTGATTATATATGTTGTTTAAACATATATAACTTGTGAACTTAGTTAGTAAATGATTAGGAGTTGGAACCTTGATTTTTGACCGAAGGAGGGAATGAAAAGAAGTTGATGATAGCCTCTAACTTCTTGGTGAATCAGTTGGGATGGTTATCTTGAGCCTTGAAATCTTGATTCCTTGCTATTAGGTTTGGAAGATGATGATGTATGGTGATGAAGTAAAACCGAGAGAAAGTGTTGTGAAGGTGGTAGTGATCACGGATGGTGATGGTGATGGTGAGAGATAAGAGGGAGAAGGTGGTGCTAGGGTGATGGTTCACGGTTGTAGATGACAAACCGAGGGAAATGAGGTTGTCTAGGCGGTTGTGGTTGTGTCTTTTGGTGGTGTCCAAGAGTTCTTGAAATAGTGAGGTGATGTGTAGCTTGAAAAGAGAATGATGTTTGTGGAAGACCCATCGGCCAAGAGGTGGAGATATAGTGGAGGTGGTCATGATGAGTCCTAAGTCTAGAGGTATGAGGTGGTCATTATAGGTAGTATTAGGTGGAGTTCTTAGCTCATGCTTAGTGGCATGGTCAGGATAGATGTCGACCTAAGGGACTAGCGAGTCATCATGTTATTATTGCAAGATTAACTAGTGTTTATGATGTTTAATCGAGTGGCTTAGTTGCTTTAATGAACCGAGTTTAGAGCTTCGGTTATGATCATGTTTGAGGTTTATGTTTGATTAGTTTTGATACTAAGTTTTCTTGATGTTATTTTGTGATGTTTGGTTAGGTTATTTTTTCATTTCATATGTTTTAATGCTACAAGGTTTGAGGTTTGTTAATCTAGTTACATAATAGTGTTGTTTAGATATTGTTTTGTTAATGTTTGATATATATATGTATCATGATTTATGGATACATACATACATGCTTACGTAAAATGCATGCACCACCCTTAACTTATATATATATATACATGCATGCATACGTAAATAATATATACATGCACAACATACATTCATATAATTTTCTCATATATATGTAAGGCACTATAATATATATTTAAGTGATAATCTTGATTATAATCTATATGAAGTTTCGGGTTGTCACATTCTTTTAAGAGAATACAATAGAAAATTTGTCCCATTCAACCTTTCTTTTGTGATTAACACCTCCGATTGCCAACAAAGTGTTATCAGAGCAGTCAAGGTTGAACGTGTATGCCAAAGATCCTTCGTTTGAACCCAATGTCGATTCTAGCGTCTACATCAACTGCATAGAAAGAGACAAGCTCGGTCTCACTACAAATTCCTACCCTCACCACCACAAACTACACCACATAGGCCTTAAAAATGGGGGCGGTGATGGATGCCCAAGGCCTGTGGGAATCCATCGAACCAAAAGAAGGAGCAACCATAAACGAGAAGAAAAACAAAACAGCAAGAGCCTTCATTTTTCAAGCAATTCCCGAAGACATCTTGATGCAGGTTGCAAAGAAGAAGACAGCCGAGGAAATTTGGGAATAATTGAAGACTAGGTACTTGGGGGCGGACCGAGTACAGAAAGCTCGTTTACATACACTCAAAAGCGATTTTGAGTCGTTGAAAATGAAGGAAGGAGAGTCGGTGGATGAAATTGCAGGAAAGCTTTCTGGAATGCATGGTGTCACTGTACAACAACCTCGGTTCAACGATAGAAGACGGTTTGCTGGTGAGAAAGTTATTGGATTCGATGCCAGACAAATTTCTCCTACTTGTGGCTTCAATCGAACAATATTCTGATGTGGATACGATACCGTTTGATGATGCAATTGGGTGCCTTAAGGCGTATGAGGATAGGTTGAAATCGAGGCAGGCGAATGCAGGTAATGACAATGGGTTGTTACTTGGAAAAGCTGATGTACGCACCGATCAAAAGATGTTGGGAAGAGGTTTTTCTTCAAGCAATCGTAGAATAGGTGGAGATAAAGGAGGCAGGAGCGGGTCACGTAGAAGAGGTTCCAGTACGGGGCGAGGGGGACCTCGGGGTGGCGGTTCACATCACGAAGCTAATAAATCTAATCGGAAGCCCAAAGATAAAAAAACACATTAAGTTTTTTAAGTGTGACTAATTTGGTCATTACGCCTCGGAGTGTGAATCAGGTAAAAAGGGAATGAGGAAACAAACATGACTCAAGAAGAAGAAGGTGCATTATTGTTGACAGTAAACGGGGAAGAAACATCAAAGGTTGTGCTGCTCAATGAAAAAAACCTATTCCCTCGACAGTTTGAAGTGAAGACTGACGGGCATCGTGACAGTTGGTATCTTGATAATGGAGAGAGCAACCATATGTCGGGTGTAAAGGAACGCTTTGCTGAACTAGACGAGAACGTAACCGGGCAGGTTCATTTTGGTGATGGATCTCAGGTGGAGATTAAAGGGAAAGGGATTATCCTGTTTGAATGCAAAAATGGAGATCAATTTATGATTAGAGATGTGTTCTACATTCCTGCCTAAACAGCAACATTGTGAGTTTAGGACAGATGACAGAAGATGGATACGAGGTAGTGCTATGTCAAGACTTCCTAAAAATGTTCGATGAATGTGGAAGACTTATTATGAAGGTGCAACGAACAAAGAACAGGTTGTATAAGATAAACCTGAAGGCAGCAACCCCGACTTGCTTGATAACAAAGCTGGATGATGAATCGTGGGCTTGGCACACCCAATTAGGTCATGTAAACTTTCAAGCACCGGAGACAATGTCAAAGAAGCAGATGGTGAAAGGACTGCCAAACATACAACAACCCATGCAAGTGTGCGAAGGGTGTTTAGTAGCATAGCAAACCCGACATCCGTTCCTAAAAGAGACAAAGTGGAGAGCAAGCAAACCGTTAGAGCTTGTACATGCAGACTTGTGCGGGCCCATTACACCACAAACTACAAGAGGTAATCGCTACTTCATATTAATC
>BJCN01343730.1:5095-25104 GCA_018326445.1 Flaveria brownii
TGACACATGATTCTGCTTGCAGATCAAAGAGGAATGTGATGTTCCTTCTTACACACTTGCTTCTGCTTGCAGATCAAAGACAAGTAGGAGAAACTTCTTTGAACGATCGAAGCTCAAGATCACATCAGATAATCAGACTGGTAATCTTAACCTTTTGCCTTTTGTTTTGTCTACAGCTATCCTCACATTTTGTTGTTCTGATTCCCAAACTGTCTTACAAATCCAATCCCATCAGCCTCTAGTGAAGATAAATCATTGTTTCTTAATTATGATCAAGAATCAGCAACTTCAAT
Source organism: Flaveria brownii (assembly GCA_018326445.1). NCBI lineage: Eukaryota > Viridiplantae > Streptophyta > Magnoliopsida > Asterales > Asteraceae > Flaveria > Flaveria brownii. The sequence continues at coordinate 5,389 of BJCN01343730.1, forward strand.
TTCTATTTTTTCCTTTTAAAGGAAATCTCAATCTTCTTGTTCAACAGCGTTATGTTTTTCATATGTTTTATCTGGCTTTCTTATGTTATGTGAGCATAATCAAGCTAATAGAGTGTCTTACTGGTCACCTGTATTTTCATAGCTTCTTCAGGTTGATGTATGTACTTGTACTGAACAATTATGTACTAAATTGTCTCAGATTTTCCTCCTAGGAAAATTTAATCTCCTCATTCATCTGCCTTCTTTTATAGAAAATTATCCACATCTTGTGTTATAGTTTTTTTAATGGGAGGGAAATGAGCACATAAGGATGGGGATGTATATACTCGTGCAAATTTAATCTCATTATTAGACTAGACCTCATATCGTCGTTTTAAGGGCTTTCCTTTTTCAGACTATTGAGAGCAGTCTTCATGATGAATCAGGATGTGTAAAATCTCTCTTGGCAAGTTTGGTATGTATTTAATTTTCTCTTTGTGATTGATTTTTGTTGGTAAGTTGTTTTCAACCTTATTAAATTCCTGCAGAGTCTTGTGGATCTTGCTGGCAGTGAGCGTGCAGCTCAAACGCATGCTGCTGGGGCTAGATTGAAGGAAGGCAGCCACATAAATAGAAGCCTTCTCACTTTGACAAATGTGATTAGGAAGTTGAGGTAATGGATGGAAACAGTATTAAAGAGTTGAGCATTTGGAAATGACAGTAACACACATTTTTAAACAGACTAGGATAAAGAGTAACACACATTTTAAATAGAGTATGATGAAGAGTTTTCTTGTTATGCAGTGGTGGGAAGAAGACTGGCCACATACCATATAGAGACTCAAAACTGACACGAATATTGCAGTCCTCATTAGGTGGGAATGCACGGACTGCAATAATATGCACAATGAGTCCTGCTTTGAGCCATGTGGACCAGTCACGCAACACCTTGGCTTTCGCAACTAGTGCCAAGGAAGTCACCTACACTGCTCAAGTTAATATGGTATGATGAAGTTGCGATCTCGATTTATTGTTTTCTTTAATGTCATATGATTTATGTAAGTATTGTTTTAGCTCATAGTAGCTATAATAATTTGATATATGTATTACTGAAATCATGTTTTCTTCACGGGTTGTTTGGCTCCAACATAAAATACAGTTGTAATGGATATTTTCCTATAATTAGGTTGTTGCTGACAAGCAACTGGTGAAGAATTTGCAAAAGGAAGTCAGTAGACTTAAAGCAGAATTAATGAGTCCAGAGCCTTCTTCCTCTGAATGTTTAAGGTCTTTGCTGTCGGAGAAGGAGCAGAAAATTCAGCAGGTCTGATCCTATCTTTCACACTTGTTTATTTGCTTTAATTCTAACACAGTAGATTAGTTTGGGGAAACTGACTTTCGTTAGTGTTTTTTCATCAAAAAACCGGGAAGCCAGCTGTTGTGATTAGATAGATAATTTATGTCGAATACTATCCGAAAAAGTGAAGCCATCTGAATAATACCCCATTTTCGTCTTTTACCATGGCTCGCTGAAGCTAATAGTTGTACTTTGTATGCTTCACTTTTTGTCAATTGTTCAATTTCCTCTAGACTTCAACTGCTATTAGTCCCTTGTTTAGCCTCATCTATCACTAGATTTTGTCTTGAAGATGGCAAACATGATCATTTAAAAATATATAATTGATAGGGTTTTTTTAGAGTTGGGGTGGGTAACTTTGTTATAATATGGTTTTAGAATCAATCAGTGTTGATGGATAAATCCTGAATACTAATGCAGATGGAGAGAGAAATGGATGAGCTAAAACGCGAGAGAGACCTTGCACAATCACAGCTTGAAGTGATGAGAAAACTACAGGTCGGTTAACAGAATGCTCCTAGTGTATGTTATGTTTTTTCCATCTATAAATGTATGTATATTACCACCAGACTGCAGCACTTATGCTAAAGTTTTTGTACCAGGATGATGACTGGCCCTCTCGTCAGGCAGCCAAACGACTATCTTTTGGTAGTGAGAATGTATCAACAGTATCAGGACCAGAAAGAAAGACATACAGAAGAGGGAGACAGTCAATAGAGCCATGCATGCTGGTGCATGAAATAAGAAAGATTGGGATGATGCAGAGGCAGCTTGGTGAAGAAGCAAACCGAACACTTGAATTGCTCTCCTCTCACACATTAGGGAGCAATGAAAGTATAGTGAGGCTTGTGTCTGATATTAAGAGTATGAATGCTAGTCTGAAGGATGGTATTAGTTTTAAAGAAGAAGGCAGTGGCAGTCTGATGGAAGAATTAGGCAGGCTGAAATGCGAAGAAATAGCATCTCTAGAAGAAAAACTGGAATACGTACAGAAATCCTTAAACAAGCTAGTTAGCAGTGAAGAGGGTGGTGTGGATTCAAGAACTCCATTAAAGAATAAGAAGAAAAATAATAATAGTGGGAGTATGTCAAATTTTATACGCTCTCCATGTGTACCCAATCTTCATGGTGTTGAGAACAGGAATCCAGAGACTCACAATTCTGCTGCTGTTAATACATTCAATCAAAAGCAGGTCACACTTAACAAGACTGCTGATGAAGACATTTCTTTGAAGAAAACCACTCCTAAATCTGCATCTGCATCCAAGCAACCACAAAGTTCTGTTGATGTCAAAAAGATCCAGATGATGTTTAAGACAGCAGCGGAAGATAACATCCAAAGTATCAAGGCTTATGTTACAGATCTCAAAGAACGTGTGGCGAAGCTACAATACCAGAAACAACTGCTAGTCTGCCAGGTTAGAATTATCACTCTTCTTTGTTGGTTAATCTACATATAGAGTTGCTGGAAAACAGGAAACATGTTTCAATGGGTTATTGCATCAGGCGCGATGTTTTAATGTAGGGATCAAAAAGATCACTTTTTTGTCCGCTTTTTATTTTGTAAATAACTAACGTATTATGTAACTGTTATAAGAAATACTTGTATAATGTGTTCTTACATGAAAAAATATAGGACGTTGCAAGCACTTGACGATATTTGGCTTGTTTTGAAATAAACCCAACTCTAACTGAATCCTGTTTAGTATAAATGGGTTCAAATTGACACTTGTAGCTAAAACTAAAAGGAACTCGTTTTGGGTTGTTGATGTTCCTAGGAAGATAAGATGCATTCATTGGTTATACCCTACTGCCTCATAATAGTGGGTGTTCTCTTAATAGTTTTTTGTTGAATATTTGACTGTTAAAAAGGTGTTAGAGCTAGAGGAAGGCAATGATGGTGGGAGTGATGACAAGACTGAGGGTTTGGTGGAACAATCTCCAGTGCCACGACACCTGGTGTTTGAGGATCATAGAAAACAAATCATAATGTTGTGGCATTTGTGCCACGTGTCTATTATACACAGGACACAATTCTATATGTTATTCAGAGGAGAGCCTGCTGATGATATATACATACAAGTTGAACTTAGAAGGTTAACTTGGTTAGAACAAAAACTATCTGATCTTGGAAATGCAAGTCCTGCTCTATTGGGTGATGAACCTGCAGGGTATGTCACCTCAAGGTGAGTTCTTTTGTGTTTACTTGTAGGTTTTAATGACAGACATGATAAAATAAAAAAAATTACTCGTGAATGAAACACAGCATCAAGGCTCTAAAGCAGGAGAGGGAATATCTGGCAAAAAGGGCGAGCACAAAACTAAGTGCAGAAGAAAGGGAAATGTTGTATAGAAGATGGGAAATCCCAGTGGAAGGAGGCAAGCAGAGGAGGCGGCTGCAACTTGTGAACCGACTGTGGACGGATCCTCTTAATATGTCACATGTTAAAGAGAGTGCTGAAATAGTTGCAAAACTTGTTGGATTTTGTGAATCAGGGTCCAAGGAGATGTTTGCACTAAATTTTGTAAACCCATCTGACAAAAAGTCTTGGATGGGGGGCTGGAACTTGATATCCAATCTCTTACATCTCTAGTGTTGGTGTTGGTAATCAATTTTCTTTTTCAATGATGCACATTTCTCTTTTATTTCATGTGGCATATTTTTCTTAGGTTACTTTAAACGGTCTTGTGAATACAGAATCCAATATTCACGTTCATGTGTGACTTTAGGTTCCTGCATTGGTCTGCAGTCTGCCATTCTGATGCTGCAACTTTCTGAAGTTGTCGATCCACAACAACTCTTTAAATTCTAATGGTGCATTGTTTTCAAATATAGAAGCAAATATTTGAAAACAAGATTATAACAACTTCACCTGATAAACCACAAACAGACATTGACTTTATTGCATCATAAGCGGACTTTTGTTGTTAAAACATATATATTGTAAAGAATCACCTGACTGACTTGGATAAACATTGGGGCTCCTATAGCTAACATATATGTATGTGTGTATATATGTATGTATACAAAATCAACCACAGCTTTACTAGTAAAATATCAAAATAAAGACAAAACTTGACTACCTAACTATTTGAACTAGGGCATAGAGAAGGATGTCATTGAATAAGAACAAGATTCTGTCACCAGAAATGACATGCTAAAGGCCTGGTTAAATAGCTCATTTCATGGCTGCTATCATCAACAAACACACTAGCCTAGGCCAGGCCCAGCCAGGCTCGACCTAATAAGAAAGCATCAGTGGCATAGAGTCTCTCCATGGTTAACCCAGCGCAGAAAACTATCTGAATATTCCTCATGAACTTCAAATTCCTGGTCATCATCGGTTGCAGTAGTAAGCTTGCTCCCACTCCCCTAAAGACAAAACACAACATTAGAAACTGAACTTCGTTGGAAGCTCATAGAAGAAAACATTTATTTAAGAGATCATTATTCTAAACTGACCTTGATACTGGATTCGCTGGTGGATGGAGTTGTCTCTGCTACAATTTCGTTGGTAGCATTCTCAGAGGAGTATTTGAAAATTGATCTGCAAATAAGAAAAAACTGGTTAATAATATAACTTGCAACAATAATGTTCCCATTAACGAACCACCGTACAAATTTTATTTTCTCCACAATGTTGTTTTTTAATAACTAATAAAGCGACATTTGAAAGCAATTACAGTAAAAGCCTACCTCCCCAGGGACTGTTCCTCACATGAAGAAGAAAGCCAATCCAGATCAACAAAGTTGGAGTAATCAAAGGAATCACTTTTCTCATTATCGAAAGATCCATCTTTTTGCAACTCCTCAAAACCCTCCCTCCAAGGTATATATGGAGAATACCTGATTCACAAAATATACAACAGATGACAAAATAATATAACACACACAAATATAATGTATATGTATATGTATATAACACACACAAATATAATGTATATGTACATGTACATGTATATGTACTTTGTATATGTATATGTATATGAACATGTACATACATGTATATGTACATTGTATATGTATATGCTTACTTTTATGTTGTGTTATGCATTTGGTATGTGTACGTGATGTATATGTTTATGTTTATGTATATTGTATATGGTATGTGCATGTGTATGTGTATGTCTATGTGTATGCAAATGCATATGGATACGCATATAGATATGGATACGGATATGGATACGGAAATGGATAAGGATATGGATATGCATATGCATATGTAGAGAAAGAGAGTCACAATAGGACAGAATTACTCATTTAAGGTGGCATGCAAGGATGAAAAGTATAAGTGATACAAAATGGTCCTCATGTATGTTTGGTTCTATTATATGTAAATATTTGTGGTCACAAATGATATTTATGCTCCAACTTGAAAAAGAATTCCTTAGTATAAGCACAATCAAGTCTTGGCTATGGTTTTATAATTTCAAGTAGTATGTTATAAGATGTGTTTCTCCAAATAAAACCTTTATTTCAAAGTTCAGACCTGAAACATCTAGAAAATAAAAGGTGACATCGTTTTCAATTTTGAAAACAAACATTATAAAGAAACACCATGTCGAGAACTAAGAATCCTCTTAATTGTTTTTGACTTTTTGGGTTAACAAACTACTATCCTTTGGCAATAAACTTATTTAACTTTAATTTATAGACACACCTTGAGTATGTTTCACAGGATGCTGATATCTCTTGTGTAGACTCGAAAATCATTTTGCTGCCTCCAACTCCAGCTGCAGGCGACGATCGATCTAACATTGAAGAGCATGCAAAGTTCTTTCTCATATTAGAGCTAGATGACGATGATGATGATGTAGCAGGTGACTTGCTCTCGCGAATGATGTGGCCGTCTGATAAAGATTTCTTATGTAATGACCTAAATCAACCAACAAATATGGCATCAGCTTATATCACAACACTACTACAGCTATAGATGCAATGACGTGGTTGTTAAATAGGTGATAAAAACCAACCAAAAAGAATTATAAAAACAACTCAAGCACATCTATCACTCATTCACTCTACAGTTGAGAAGCATATGATCTGACAATAAAATTGTTGCATGGGAACAGCTATGCAGATAATAATATTAGACTATATTAGTATTAGGGTTGAGCCCACGGGCCCGTTTAGATTTCCAGGGTTTCATTATAAACTGTATATAATGTAACCTAATCTATTAATAATACTCAATCAAGTCTTTACCATTTGACATGGTATCAAAGCCACCCTAGGCTCTCTACCACCTCCGTCGTGCCACCACAAATATACAAACCCTAGCCGTCGCCACCGTGTTGAAACCCTAGACAGGGCGGTGTGTCGCCGCCACCGCCCTGTCCATTCTCTTTGCTTTTGTTATTTTATCTTTTACGTTCTAAATAAAGATCCGTCTCGGTTTTAGATTCAAGCCATTTAACCTGAATCTTTCATCCCCACAAAACTTGTATGCCCATATCCCATCTTTAATGTTTCTTTTCCTTCGTTTGTTATAGCTGGACCACGGTCAGTTGCCACCGAAGAACGCCCCTTGGCCACGGTCACCGGCCTTCGGTATGACACACCACCGCACGACCACGGTCGTTGGGTGTCATCTTGTTTTATTTTTACCTTTTCAATTGGGATACCAATCACATGATCATGTTGTTGCTGCCACGCTGCCCTCTTTCACGCCGCTTGCCGGACTACGGTCTGCCGCGCCGCCGCCTTTAGGACTACGGCCCGTTGATGTGCTGCCCTATGTCACTACCGCATTGGATGCCCGTTGTAGGATTACATGATCATTTAATATTGTGGATTGCAATTAAGGTTTTGGATTGAAGATTGCAAGATTATGGAATTTTGGCCGAAGATTATGACCGACATCTAGACTATTCTTCTTGTTCTTTGTGTTTATTTTTATTTTTTCCAGTCAGAGAGTCCGATTCTCTACCGCTCTGACTGCGGGGGAGTATTAGACTATATTATTATTAGGGTTGAGCCCACGGGCCCGTTTAGATATTTAAGGTTTCATTATAAACTATATATAATGTAACCTAATCTATTAATAATACTCAATCAAGTCTTTTACCATTTGACAAATAATGTTGTATTATATAATTAAAAGAATCAATATACCTCCTATCCTCATCCACCATTGACTGCCCATTCCTATATACACTCAAATGCTGGTCTGAATCCAGCTCCCACACTTCAGGTTTGCCATCCTGTGGCTGAAAATGCCCCAAAAATCTGTGTAAACAAAGTCATCTAGCTATTAGTTGAAAAGAAAATTGTTACAAAATGCAATATTATAGACGAAAATAAATTCTATCAAGTCTCAGAAACTAAACAAGAAATGAAGAGCTAGGAGAATGGAGGAAGAAGAACCAAATAATGCTTCAAGGTATGGAAACTTACACATTAATTGCATTTTGTTTCTCAGCATCCATGTAAGCATTGTTGTAGTACCTTTGAAGAGTTCTAAAAAACTCTTGTGACTGTGTTGCAGCCTTCCACTGACCCCTTCTCTCAGAAAATACCTATTTGAGGTGAAGTGGATGGCAGGTGCATTATTCATATCCACAAAGAATAGCAATGTAATGATTCATTCCAGGATAAAAAAGAGAGCCAACAACTACCTTATTATGTGCAGCAGAACCACCATATTGGTAGGCAAGAGTGTCCCCCATACTCTCATAAAATCCCATTAATTCCTGGGCCAAGGGATCATCAAGGTCAATCTTGGAGGAACCAATGGCTCCTAAAGCATGCAGTTGATGTCCTAAAGCAGCCAAACCATATGCATATTGTGCAACATTTGTACGATCCAAACAATCTATGCAGTTTGTCCTCAAAACTCCTTTCTGAAACATTGCGGACATTCTAATACAATCATTATCCCCCACACATTTACCACCAATTAACTCTTCCCCAACATCATTGGCATTTTGATCACCATCATTAATGTTCAAATGTTCAAAGCTTGAAGCATTATTCCTGTTTCATATATCCATCATCATTTATGCAGGATTGCAGAATACATTATTATAAGTATAAAAAAGCACAATATTTATGCACTTGAGAACTTACTCAAAATGAGGCCATCTCGCAGATGGCATAACCTGACAGTAGAAGAAACCAGTCAGCGTCAATGCATATGCAGTCAATCTGCTTAAAAATAGCAATGCATTTGTGCCTTTGCTGTAGAAAAGGAATCTATGTCAAGAGTTGGAAGCCACAACTATTACCATACTAGAAGTAGACACGATGGCTAACAACTTGTGCCTACTTCCTAATGAATGGATCCATTTGGGTACTGCTTTATCCCAAACACGTCAAATCAAAGCATCTAGCTAAAAGGGTGATGGATCCAATGGTTTCACTGTGGCCCAAAGTCTATTTTTAATGCTACAGCCTCATGTAACTCAAAGTTTAAGATTAGTGTTGAAGTTATTTTTGTATAATAATTACACAATAAATATTTATTATTGGTTGAAATAAATTTGGTTTGCAGACCAACCCAACCTGACCCTGCACATCCCACTCTGCCATATCGCCACCTGTAATGACCAGGAAGGACATAGCAGGAGATGAAGAAGCAAACTGTTAAAAACTGGAAAAAAGAATGACAATGCAATCAGTACCTTCGAGAATGCTTGTGCAGATCCCAGTGAAGAAATTTGAGACGATCTTCCTCTGACAAATCTTTATTAATATAGTTAATTGCATTAGCAAACTCAGCACGAAGAATGGATTCTCGAGGTCTTTTTTCATTCGTCTGTCGAAAAAGATAAACTATGATATCAATTCATAAAGACATGAAAAACCGGAAGAAAAACAAGTAAAAAACTATATATTGACGACAACAAAATTCATACACAAGGAATTTAACTGTTCTTTTCTTTTAGTATATGGCATTTGAATTTATTCTATTCTTGTAATATATGGGATTTGATATAAGCCTGGGAGGTCGACTACGGAGGCACTAGACATTTTGAGGCTGATGGAAAAATACAGGGAGAGGAAGCGGCATTTGCATATGGTGTTCAACAAACTAGAAAAGACCTACAATAGTGTGCCTAGTCAGATCATCTAGGATAGCCTCGAATGTTTTTTCTTTCTCTTTCTTTTGTTGGGGTGGGGGTGGGGGGGACTGTTCATTAGAAGTACATCCAGCTAATTACAAATATGTATGATAGTGCTAAGACAAGCATTCAAGCTCCAGGGGGGAATACAATTTTTTCCTCTATGGAAGCAAGACTCCATCAAGGATCTGTGTTGAGTATGTTTCTTTTTGCAGTGATTCTGAAGGCCATCCCTTGGTGTATGGCTGTATGCTTTCGGGAAACGATATTATGTTGCTGGTGGAAAGTAAACTTGACCTCAATGCGAGGCTGGAGGAGTGGCAAGCAGCCTTGGAGCATGAAAGGCTTACGCATCAGTCGTTTAAAAACCGAGTTGCTTTATTGTAACTTCAGCGAGGCCTAGAGTGAGGAGGACACCAAGCTCAGTATTGGATGACAAGTTGCATCACAAACAAACAAGCTTAGGATCATTTGTCCAGAGTGACTGATACGAAGACTAATCCTGGGGGACTTATTGGGAAACCACCAATTTTTTATGTGTATTCCAGGAGGGGGCAAAGTGAACATATCAAAAGTGGCTAGTAAGTTTGTTAGGATTGTATGCGTATATGTAGAGAAGCAAAGATAGTGTGAGGTATCCATTAAAAATAGTTTGTTATGATTTTCATCATGGCTCCTTGTGGAGAGAGGGATTGAATCCCTGGTTTGTTCTTAGTTTGTGATTTCAATTCCATTAATAAAGCTTCTCTACTTCTCTATTGAGTTTATTTCTCAATTCCTTGTTTATTCGATTATATTCCTCATCATTGGTCCGACCTGCCGTTTCCGGCGACCATGGTTTCTAATTCCGATCGTTTAGATGCCCATGACCAACAATTCCATCATCTACAGTCCAATGTTTCCACGCTTCAAACGTCGATGGAGTCCTTACAAACGCATGTTTCTTCTCTTCACTCTTCTGTGGATTCTATCCATTCGGATGTGGCAACCTTACAGAAAACCTTGTTATCCTTGGTGACGAAACTGGATAAGCAATCGGGTTCGGGATCTTCGCATTCCTCTCCTCAGGGGGGCAGGATATTTCAGTCATCGGAATCGGAGGTACCTCCGATAGTGAAGCCGGATTCTACATCTAAATCGGATTCGCGATCCGACGTTCCTTGGGCAGTGAAGAAAATCAAATTGCCCGAGTTCCAGGGATTTGATCCTCAAGGATGGATTAAGAAGGCTAAACTCTATTTCGAAATTAACAACACCCCGGACGATGCTCTGATTCGTCTGGCCCAATTGAGTATGGTGGGAGTCGCCTTACACTGGTTCACAATTGTGACTGAGATTAATCCTTCTATCACCTGGGCGGAATTTGAGTCAGAATTACTCAAGCGCTTCAGTGGTCTTGAGATATACAACCCGTATGAACAGCTATCGGCGATCCAACAAGGTGATTCTATTTTGGATTATATTGACGATTTTGAATATTTGCTTTCTCTTGTTCCTCGATTGCCTGAATCTCAGGCATTGGGTTATTTTATTGCTGGATTAAAGGAGGATGTTAGGCAACAAGTTCGCCTTCAACGCCCCAACTCTCGCCTAGATGCGATGTACCTGGCAAAGGACATCGAGGCGATGCTCCGGCCGTCAGCTGCCTTGGGCTCTCTAGCCCGTTTCCGTTATGCAGATAAAACGGGTTCCCAACATGTTTTGGAACCCAGTCCATATTTGGACCGGAACTCTTCTTTGGGCCAAACCCAGTCCAGACAGATAGTTCGGGCTCCTACTACTAATTTTCGCAGTGATGGGCCTAGGTCATTTACTCCTTCTCGTTCAGGTTCATCGGTGGCTTCTCCTCAGATTACCACAAACTCGCGTGACAGGGGGATGAAATCGTTGTCTCGAACGGAGTACGATGACCGGAGAAGGAAGGGGCTCTGTTTTCGTTGTGGCCAAGTGTATGGGCCAGCTCACAAATGCCCGGAAGGGCTCGAATATTGTCGTTGGGCGAGGATGAGGAGGACACTCACGACGGAACGAATTTGGTGTTAGACATTCCATCTAATTCCGATCTTCAATCAGAATTAGATTCTCCTACGGGGGCAAATACAGGGGCATGTATGTCTTTGGACATTGAGGGAGTGGCGACCACAGTGGGAGATGGTGAAATTGGAGGGATCAATGGGGGCTCGAAAACTCTGAAATTGGAAGGATCCCTCACGGGAATTCCGGTGAGCATGTTAGTCGATAGTGGCGCTACTCACAATTTTCTCTCGGGAAGATTAGCAACGGGTTTGGGTTTGCATACTGATCAAATTGCCGGGGTTCGAATCAAACTAGGAGATGGTCATTTTGTGATGGTGACTCAACAATGCAAAGGGATTGAAGTTTGTGTAGGCTCTTGCACATTTTTGATTGATGTTCTAGTCTTTGACATTGGTAATTTGGATTTAATTCTGGGAATGGATTGGCTCAAGTCATTAGGAGAGGTCACTCACGATTGGATGCATTCTTGGATGAAATTCATGCACAATGGGGTCTCGGTTACTTTATATGGAGTGTCGAATGACAAACAATCTCCGGCTGCATTGCAACAATGGATGGCGTTAGCTGAGGAGGGTCTATCCAATGCGTCCTCTTCATGTTTAACATTGGAAGTTAATTCGGTCACAACGTTATCTCCTAATCAGTTGTCAGCACTGAATACTTTATTGGATATGTATGCAAATGTGTTTCGGGACCCAACAGGATTGCCTCCGGTGCGTGCCAATGATCATGGTATTACTTTGCTCCATACCGACCCTATTGCAGTTAGACCTTATCGCTACCCACACACACAAAAGGCTGAGATAGAACGCCAAGTCAAGGAACTCCTCGAATTGGGTATGATTCGCCCTAGTCACAGTGCGTATTCTAGTCCCGTCATCTTAGTCAAGAAAAAAAACGGCACGTGGCGGTTGTGTGTCGATTATCGAGCCCTTAATAAGGCTACAGTACCAGACAAATTTCCGATACCAGTTGTGGATGAATTGATTGATGAATTGTTTGGAACTAAATTCTTCACAAAATTGGACCTCAAGTCGGGTTACAACCAGATCCGAATGCGCGAAGACAGCATCGATAAAACTGCTTTTCGCACACATGATGGGCATTACGAGTATTTGGTAATGCCTTTCGGCTTGACAAACGCTCCGGCGACCTTTCAAGCGATCATGAACGACATTTTTCGTCCAATACTCCGTAAGAAAGTGGTAATTTTTTTCGATGACATTTTAATCTATAGCCCTTCATGGGAAACACATCTGGCTGATCTCAAATTGGTATTTGGTATTCTAACCTCCAATGGCTTTATGGTTAATCAAGCCAAATGTTCTTTTGCTCAATCAACAGTAGACTATTTGGGCCATGTCATCAGTGGAAATGGGGTAGCTATGGATGCATCTAAAATATCGGCAGTTAAAGAGTGGCCAATTCCAAGAAATATCAAAGGTTTACGAGGATTTCTCGGCCTCACCGGTTATTACCGAAAATTTATTCGAAATTATGGGAGTATAGCTCGACCTCTCACGGATCTCACCAAAAAGGATTCGTTTAAATGGGGCAATGAGGCGCAGCAAGCTTTTGAGCAATTAAAGGAGGCTTTGATTTCGGCTCCGGTATTGGCCTTACCTGATTTTTCAATGCCTTTTACAGTCGAGTGCGATGCGTCGGGAAGGGGAATTGGGGCAGTTTTGATGCAAAAGAACCGTCCAATCGCCTATTTCAGTAAGGCTTTGTGTGACAAGAATCTGGCCAAATCCGCGTATGAACGAGAGATGATGGCTCTAGTGTTAGCGGTACAACATTGGCGTCCATACTTGCTGGGTAATCGGTTCACAGTTTATACGGACCAGAAGAGTCTCAAGTTTTTGCTCCAACAGAGGGTCACTACTCCCGATCAACAGAATTGGGTAGCTAAACTTCTTGGCTACGATTTTGACATACTCTACAAATCGGGTAGAGAAAACAGAGCGGCTGATGCGCTGTCGCGACAACATGAGAATGGAGAACTTTCTCTTTGCACATCGGCGCCTCTTTGGGTACAAGGAGCCCTTTTAATTGAGGAAGCTCGAGCCGATCCATCATTACAACAGCTGAGGGAGAACATTGAGGCCAACCCAGCCAAATTTCCCGGTTATGTGATCGTGAATGACTTGTTATACTTTCACAAACGTCTGGTGATTCCAAAGACTTCAAAGTATATACCGGCTCTGTTACACGAGTTTCATGCTACAGCATCAGGGGGTCATTCAGGTTATTATCAAACATATCGAAGGTTAGCTGTTAATTTATACTGGAGTGGGATGACGTCCACCGTGAAACAGTTTATTCGCGAGTGCGACATTTGTCAAAGGTGCAAAGCTAACTCTACAGTACCAGGAGGTTTACTTCAACCTTTGTCTATTCCTGAAAGGATTTGGGAAGATCTCTCAATGGATTTCATCTCGGGTTTACCTTTTTCTAAAGGTTTTAACGTAATCATGGTTGTGGTAGATAGACTGTCGAAGTATGCTCATTTCTGCCTCTTGAAACACCCTTACACAGCACGCTCAGTCGCAGAGGTGTTTGTGAAGGAGATTATTCGACTTCATGGGATCCCTAACACGATCGTGAGTGATCGGGATCCTATCTTTATCAGTAAATTTTGGCAAGAGGTTTTTCGCACACAAGGAACCAAACTGCAAATGAGTTCGGCCTATCATCCGGAGTCAGACGGACAAACAGAAGTAATTAACCGCTGTTTGGAAGCATACCTTCGTTGTTTCGCGATCGATCAACCCAACTCTTGGGCATTGTGGTTACCTTGGGCGGAATTCTGGTACAATTCCACTTTCCATGCTTCAACCGGAGTGAGTCCTTTTGAAACGGTTTATGGTCGCGCTCCTCCAACGGTTTTTTCATTTCCTATGGGAGAAATCAGAGTAGAAGCAGTGGCTCGGGAATTGCAAGATCGGGACGAGGCTCTTCGCCAACTCAAAGTCCATCTTTCGAATGCTCAAGGCATAATGAAAAGAGAGGCTGATAAGAAAAGGAGGGATGTTAAATTCAACGTGGGCGAATGGGTGTATGTCAAGTTGAAACCTTATCGCCAGGCATCGGTAACTCACCGCATCAATCAAAAACTCGCTCCAAAGTTTTTTGGCCCATTTCAGATTTGTGAATCTGTGGGACCAGTAGCGTATAAACTTAAATTGCCGGAAACCGCCAAAATTCATCCGGTATTTCATGTGTCTCTTTTAAAGAAAGCTATATCGGGTAATGCGGATCCTGTCCTTCCTCCAGAATTGGATAGCGATGAAGATGATGTATTAAAACCTCAGGAGGTGTTGGCCGCACGAGATGTGAGATTGGATGATACAACCGTGGAACAGTGGTTAGTTCAGTGGCAAGGAAGAGGTCCAGAAGATGCAACTTGGGAGGAGAAAGAATGGATGATGGGTCAATTCCCAAATTTTGGTCTTGAGGACAAGACTTATTTTCAAGGAGAGAGTGATGATACGAAGACTAATCCTGGGGGACTTATTGGGAAACCACCAATTTTATATGTGTATTCCAGGAGGGGGCAAAGTGAAAATATCAAAAGTGGCTAGTAAGTTTGTTAGGATTGTATGCGTATATGTAGAGAAACCAAGATAGTGTGAGGTATCCATTAAAATAGTTTGTTATGATTTTCATCATGGCTCCTTGTGGAGAGAGGGATTGAATCCCTGGTTTGTTCTTAGTTTGTGATTTCAATTCCATTAATAAAGCTTCTCTACTTCTCTATTGAGTTTATTTCTCAATTCCTTGTTTATTCGATTACATTCTCCATCATTCAGCGATGTTGCAGGCTTGCAGCATATAACAAGTGAGTGTTTGCTATATAGAAAAAATAATATACAGAAGAAATAATTGATGCATGTAACACTAAAACACATGGAGCAGTAGTAACTAACCTTGCAGTCCGCCTAGAATAACACCGGTTCCAAATCCACCAATTGCCGAGTCAAGTAGATCATCAGGCCCAGAATGCCTGCTAACTCTTACAACCTCTCGCGCACCTGTCATCAAAAGAAAGACATGAAAAAATCAAGGTTCCATTTCTTTATATCATTTTCATTGTTCCCCTTGCACAAAGTAAATGGAACCAGAAATCACAATTAACATTCTTCTCACATTGTTACAAGGCTCGCAAAGCAGAATGTTAAAACTTAAAAAGGCAAAAACAAATTGCACTGATTAGCACTGTCATCAATTTAAGATATGTCTTGTCCAATCCACTTTTGTTATAAATAGTCTTACTACCACATACATCCATAACAGTCTGTAGGGTACCAAAATACATGGAAATTTTCTAAAGAATTTAAAGTATAGAGAGTATAGTTTTGTGCTGATACTTTCTATATATCCATCAATGAAATGATTCACATCTGTTTATTATATGTGAAAAAAGTTTGCCCAACTAGATAACTGCCAAGAACAAGATAACTATACTAATATGACCCTTCAAGCAAATGCTCACAGCAACGTGAAGCTTGGGCCAACGAGCTTCAAAACCTGCAGGATACCCATGTTCAGATGAGTTACTGACCCACTGAGCACCTTCATACCCCCACCAAAAGTTGGATTCCTGAAGTTAAGTTATAAAAAGCAGTAAAGTGCGTCGCGCTTGGTTCCCTGAAATGAAGAAGAGAATTGTTGATGACGTGGGCAAATAAACCACCATGGTTGTGATAGCCTCTGCCCTGAGCCAAATTACCGTGATCAGACAAAACCCCACTGGTTCTGCCTCTATCATTATCGCCGCTTCTGCTGCAACCATGCCTACCAAGGCTGTTTCTCCCTCCACCATTTCTTCCATCACAGCCATAGTTGGTATTTAGTCCATTAAATCGGAAGTAGCAAATGAATGCAACATGACCATCACATGTGCAGATTTGGCAAGTTACACTATTTGACAAGAGATGACGCGTATGTAGATTGAAACAAAATTCATGACATTTAGTGAAAAGATATTTATGAAGTCTTCCATGGCTACTGGTTCTTCTTGAAGTATGTTGACTGATGGTTGTTCTTGAACTGTGTTTTCATAACTCATGGTTGACTCAGATACCATGCAAAGAAATTAAACTACAGATAGTCGCTTGTACTAATATCTTCTATATATTCATCAATGAAGCGACTCACATCTCTTTTTATATATGAGATACAAGTTTTGTCTACTATAGAACTATTTGTTCACTAATGATATCTGCTGAAATAACATGAGGAATCAAGTAACTGATAAATTCAAGATAACCACTAGCATAACTGTCCTAACACCATTCATGGTAAACTATCAATCTGCAAGCTATGAATAATAAATTTTATAAGATTCCCTTAAGTTGATCATGAAAAAGTTTTCAGTATTCATATAGCTTTAAGACAACTAATACAAATAAACAAAAGAAAATGATAGCTTACCACAATAGCAGCCGGTGAGTATGGCAAGATTAGTGGCATATGTAGACATTATTGCACGACCGTAAACCTCTAGATGACTTGATACTAATCCAATTCCTAATCAAGTAACAAGTATTCAAAACACAATTACAGTATCTACTTTGGGTGTGTTTGCTTCAATAGATTAGAACTGAACCGAATGAAATTAAAATTGAAGCAAATGAACTCCAACACGAACACGAAATGATAAACTCCAATCCCTTTAAAACACTGCACCAGAAATTTCTATAAATTCGTAGAAACACAGTGAAAACGAACAAACGAATGACATATACAGGCTACGAGCAGTTTTTCTATGCAAAATAAATCAAAATCCTACCGAAATTGTGCAGCTACAAATCGAAAGAAGAAAAGCCAAATGCCATAACTATAGATGTTAAATCAAATTCAATACACATTAACCCTAAATGCTCGCTAATTTGCTGTTCATTTTCTACAAATTTACTGCAAAAACTAACATTAAAGAAATAAATTTGGGGGAAAAAACTCCCAGGGGAGAGTAAGTGAATTTTTTTAATGTTTTATTGGATTAGTATACATGATAAAAAACTCAATTGTTCATTTAAACCGGATTAAATAATAAAAACCCGAGTGGATAGGGTACATTGCAAACTTTAGGGCATTCTTTGGGTTTAGCCCCAATAATTACCTACTTTATAGAAGCGTACAAATCAAGGAACACAAAAGAAATTTGAAAGTTTTCGTCCGATGGCAACATAACATGTGTCTAGATGGTGCAATCATCACACACCATATGTCTAGGTATGTGACATTATTCATAAATGTTGTTAATTTTATACTAATCTTAATAAATATTTACATCTCAATACACATATAAGCCACACATGCACCCTCATGTCCACTTTCCCGTCCAAATGTGTTTAACCCATAAAGATTCACAAGGATCACTACACCGGATTTCTACTAAACAAATTTAATGAGACCTGAAGCATATAAACTTCAAGATAAACTCTTAATTTCACTATTTAGTTTATGTTCTCTTCTTCGATTGCCTGTATTAGAAAACCCTGTTATCAATTTCTCTATGCAATGATACGATTATCATAATTAAATATGTTTTTAGTTGTTGTTGAACACTATATTTCTTCCGAAAACCATCAAGCGATGCACGGTGTTTTTCATGCTGGGTTCACCAACATGACGGTGGCGGTGCTAATGGTCGACAGAGTTGACCAAGAAAGATAAAAAAGAGTGTAGGTACTATGTCAAGTTATTGTCAGAATCGCAAGATATCATAAGATGGATGTTTTTTTTTATTTTTCTTCCTCACTCTCAAATATGTCTTTTTTTAATTAATAAACATACTATTTTATGCATATATACATTGTTAATGAATGTAAAAGGTTGGACAACACAGTTGGTGCCTTGCTGCCGGACGCAGGTTTGAGTCCCTCCCGTCCAATTTTATGTCTTTTCTATTTTTTTCCTTTGGGTTGTCTTTTGTTTTATTAACCTTATTTCTTTTCTTTCCTTGATGTCTTGGGGTTTCACATCAGAGTTGAGGTGTGAAGATCTTTGGGCATTCGGATGGAGTTATGGGTCTGACCCATTAAAGGTTCTTAAAACACTAATTATTCTTATATAGAGAGCATGTCATTGTATATAATCTTGTCCCTTGAGCTTAATAAAATATCTAGTTGCAGATAGTGGACGTAGGTTATCTTGACCGAACCACTATAAATTCCCGTGTTCTTATTGCTTTCGTGTGCGTGCATATAATAGTCTGTTTATTTCCGTTGCGTAAAGATACCTAACAACTGGTATCAGAGCATCAGGCTCTTGAAGATTTTCGCCGCCGCCGCTATCTAGGGTTTCTGCCGCCGCGGTCACCTAGGGTTCCTCCGCCGCAACAGTACCGCGCATGAACAGTGTTTTCCGGCGTGAACAATGTTTTTCCAGTCGTGAACAGTGTTTCCGCCGTAAACAGTACTGCTAGAAATTTTTTTGTTTTTTCAGTTGTTGTTCGGTTTTGTTTTGCTACTACTGTTTTGGGTCTGTTTTTTGAGTGATTTTGCAATTAGAGTTCAGGCTGGGATTTCTTGGAGTTGCTGGTTTTCGCTCAGGTTTTACAGGTGAAGCGTTGGGTCGGGTGTTTCGGGTTGTAGGGTTTTTTGGTTGGAAGTACCGGATCTGGTCTGTCTATCCTTTGTTGACTGGTTATCAACTGTTCAATGTGTCTATTTCATTTGTTTTTTATCTCTGGTTTGCTATTATGGCTGAAGACGGGAAGACTGTGATCGAAAAGTTCAATGACACTGATTTTGGTTGGTGGAAAATGCAAATAGAGGCTTTACTTTGTCAAAAGAATTTGGATATGGTACTGGAAAAGAAACCGGAGAGTATGGAGAAAGCTGAAGAAGCAGTTTGGAATTCGAAGGACAAGAAAGCTAAAACGACTATTATGTTATGTTATGTTTGACGAAAAGCGTTGCTTTTAACATCATGAAAGAAACCACTGCAAGTGGTATGATGTTGGCTCTGTCAAATATGTATGAAAAACCATCTGCAGCTAACAAGGTGTTCTTGATGAGAGAACTGTTCATGACGAGAATGAAAGAGGGAAGCTAAGTCACCTCCCTTATTAATGATCTGATATCTATTCTTACTAGATTAGAATCAATAGGAATAAAATTCGATCCGTGGAAACGCTGTTCCTAAGGGACCAAAGGTCTCAGGTTCGATCCGTGGAAACGGCCTCCCCATAAAAATGTGGGGGAAAGACCGCGTACATCTTCCCTTAAATGGGACGGACCCTCCCTGGACCCTGCGAAAACGCGGGAGCT
>BJCN01343732.1:0-10801 GCA_018326445.1 Flaveria brownii
ATCGCCAAGCTAACTGAGAAGAACGAAGCTCATAAGAGGGCTTTAGTTCGAGCTCACAAGGCCCTGCAAACTCAAAATGAGCTAGTGCTGGCATCCGCCAAGAGGATCGAGGGATTGGACAAGAAGAATAAGAAGATAATGTTAAGGCTGAAAGGAGAGAAGGAGAAGCCTCTGAAGATAAAAGGAGATGGAGATGATGATGGTGATGATGATGACGATTCCAGTGATGATGAATCAGAGGATGAAGGTGATGAGGAGTAAGCTGGTAAGAGTGGAGAGTAGAAAAAGAAAGAAGATGATGAGGAGGACGACCCTGATGGTGATGCTAACGCGTCAGCCTTAACTCAATCAGCAAGGGAGAGGCATACTAAGAAGAACCAGGATCAGGGAACCTCGTCCTCGGCTCCTCAAGCTGATAAGCCTCAAGTTCAAGAGAAAAGTAATGATTAAGAAAGTTAATGTATTTTGAAACTTTTTGTAAATTGATCTTTGTACTACATTAATGTAAATAATGATAATTTATGTTTAATTTCTTAATTATTCATTAATGTGTGATTTGTTGATTGTTCTATCAAACAGATGAAACTCAACAGGCCGATGAATATGATGTCGCTCCCCATCAGCAAATTAAGACTCAACTTACAATGATTCTTGATTTGTAAGGGATTGTCAGACGTTCTGTGAGTTACACTCTAGAAGAAGGGAAGATTATACATGATCTATCTGATGAACAGCTCGCAGAGATGTTCACACTCAACCTAGATGAGATAGTTAAAGATGCTCCTAAACTAGATGTTGTTAGTGATGAGAAGTTACAAGGAGTGGATGATATAGAGATAAAGGATGTCACGTTAGATCATTATCCTCAGTACACTGACTTTGATGGAAATGCTATCCCATACTTGGGTGAGACATTTGCCAGTGATGCATTTGACAAGATCGATGAGAAAGCGACTGAGAAAGAAGAGGCAGAAGGTAAAGCTCAAGCTGTTGATGTTGATGTGGAACTAACCCATTCATGCTTAGCAGAGATGAAAGCTCAGAGAAAACCTCCAAATCAAAATGCCTACACCAAGTTGTACAAAGTTAAGAGACATCAGAAGGTGTCAGGCAAGATTATCAGTTTGGCTTACTTTGAGGACTTAGATGTTTATGCCGTGAAAAGGGAGAAATAGATCGAGTACTTCAGATATCCACATGATCTGAAGACTCTCCCAGGATTCAAGTTAAACAGACTTGCATGCTTAGATCTGTTATATGCCAATTCGAAGAAAATGTCAGGATGGTTTAAGATGGAATTAAAGAAGGAATACCACATGAGATGGGTCAACTTCAAACCTCAACAACCGAGGAGGTTTCTTCATAAACTGAGGTTGACTTGATCTCTGGAAGAAGGGAGCTGGTATTGAAGTGGAGACCTCCGAAGACAATGTCAAAGATTCCATTGAGGGAAATGCCACAGGATTTCACACCACACTTCAAGTGGTGGTATTATGATTGGAGGACGGGGGAAGCACTTATTGTTTTGAACAGAGACGGAAAGCTTGAGACAATCAGGGTATTCGACCCAATATGGCTTACTAACTTGTCGGTAGATGATGTTTATACCTTATACAAGTGGCCACTGTTTTATGATACACAAGACATTGTACAATCTCTTCAGTTCCAACACGTCATACGACTCTGTTTTGCATTTGAGATTCATGCTGGAGTCACCAAAGAGGAGAAGTACAAGAAGTTTCAAGAACATGTGAAGAGTGTTAGACAATAGGGTAAACTAGGTCCAGGGGGAGTTTGTTGATACATGATGTCCCTAGTTTATGTACTTAAATGTCTATGTCTTTCATTTCTTACACATGTGTAATGAAAGAACTTAATGTAATGAGATATATGTGTTTGGATGTTTATTTACTGGTGATTATATCATATTCTTACAGTAATTATTATTACACATATGAATGAACATTATATATAGGTTTGTGGTTGTTATGCATAACTCTGAGTCAAGAATGATTCAGAAATGTGTTCGACTTAGTCTTATGGTTATTCATGCTAATGGACCATGCTCATGGACCAGACGCACGAATGGACATTACTTATGGATCAAACGCATGATTGGACCATACTTATGGATCAGTCGCACGACTGAACCAGGTGACTGGATCAGTCGCATTACTAAGACATAAGATTGACTCAGTTACACGACTGAACTTTCAGTCATGCGTATGAATCAAACACATAACCCAGTCGCACGACTGAACCATGCTAATGGCTCAGTCGTACGACTGTATACTGAAAACCTACAAATACCATATAATTCATGGAAAAATGTAACACTTCGAATATTATCATACCCTAGCCGTCCAGAGCGTCCCAGTTCATCCATCCAACTTCAAAGTTCGTTGCTGATCAATTTCAACTCGTTCTTAATGTTTGCTTAATTGTTAGATCGATCAGGTCATTGTTCTCACTGGTTGAATCGTCAATCAAATAGAATTTCGTGCTATTTGATTTGGTTTCATGTTGAATCAGTTAGTACTCTATACGTACATGGTCCTAACAGTCTTTGTACCTTTCCTTAGCATATTTTCCTTAGGAGAATATGGGGCCTCCCTCTCTTCAGTCTTTTGACTTGTCGAAGGGAAGATACTTTCGTTTATCATATTCTTTGATCTTATTCTTTTTTTTTATGTAGGCCCTGACTTTATCTATAAGAATATCAAAGGTATTCAGTAAATCCTCTCAATGTTTTTCACATAACTATGCATATTAAGCCTCATTAATTAAAATGTTCATGTTCATCACATGCGGGACGCCCAAGATGTGCATGCATTCTCTTATGAATTGTTCTATGAAACTCTCAATCTTCTTATCATCTCTTGTTTAGATGTGAAGTATATCATGAGGTTCTTGATCGTTTTATTTGTAAGCTAAAGTATCACACAAAATTCTCTTTGAGCTCTATGTAGTTGTCTATACTCCTGGGAAGCAAATTGTCATAACATAACTTCACATTCTCAATGGGTGTTTGCACAGACATGTGGCACCATTAGGATTATCACCTTCCCACTTGTCCTGCCCCTCTAATGGCATGAAGATGATCATTCGGGTTTCGTGCCCCATCATACTCTTTCATGCTAGAAGGGACTTTGAGTTTGTCAAGGAGAGTAGCCACTATAATTCTTTTTGTAAATATGGATGTATCAATTGACTCGTTAGAGTGATAAGGAAGCAGAAAGGGATCGAGTGCTACTTCTATGGTTACATGCACCAAAGGGCTTGCAGTCATTTGGACTGGCGTACAAAGGGAGGTAAGTTAGATCCCCCTTCCTTGACCAAGGTTGGTTGGAACTTAGAGAGAGAGCTATTTAGTCCCCTTCTCTTAGAGGAAGGAGGAGGGTTTATGGCTGCCAATAAGGACGTTAACAATACAATCAAATTAATAACAAATGGCTTTTTGCCAACTTGTACTTTTACTTCTGTCTTGATCCCCTTATCTCAAGCCGGATTAAATATTTTGTTAGAGTCTCCTTTTTTTCTAATCAAAGGAAAACCTAGACTTCTCCAGGCCTAGCCTTTTACTCCCTGTCCAACATTTCCAACTAGGACCATAGCATGTGTTTATTCATTTTTAACAAAATTGGCATGACCATCGGTTCTTTGTGTATTTCTTCTTCAAACTCTGCCAACATTGCGTCTTCCACATTCCCGCTAAGTACAGGTGAGTGTCTAGCGATGCTAATGTAGGACATGTGATAGCTTGCATTACTTTGAAAATAGAATTTGATGGTTGAGATGGTGTAGGAGCCTCCTTACTAGAGATTACTTGCATGGAATCTCAATAAATCCTTCAAATTGCTCATAGGTCGTGGATTCGGATAAGGGTCCCACAGATGGAACCAATGTTAAAGCCTAAATCCATCATAGTAAATGGATCTTCTTGACTGGTGTCTTGAAGGACTTTATGAAACATATTCCTGCAAAGCCAACACCATTAGTCTCGCCACAGTGAACTTCAGGGGGTGTCATAAGGACAAGGCTCCGATTAAGAAGGGGGTGTGTAAAGGAAGTAAATGTAGATACTGTAAGCAATTAAGGGTATATTGAATGTTCTCTTTTGCAAAAGAGATCATATATATTATTTATTTCTTCTACCACATTAAATGGAGATCATAATGTTATTATGGTCGTTGGCGATATATTATAATGACACAAGGAGTCAATACTTTTATTCATCATTTCGTTCTCTGGGAAGAAGATGCATAACTACTTTTATTAATGATGATTAATAACCGGATGTCTCTATCCATACTTTGATTAATTATTAGTTGCGCACATGCACTTATCGGTAATGTTTTATATAACAGAAGAACCTTGATGTTGAAAATGGCGCTTCCCTTCTCGAAAGAGGATTTGCCTGCCAGTTAGTTCTTCTTGTTATCCTTTTATTCCCTTAACTTTTTTAATGATATATGGTAATGGCAAGTCCTCTCCTTTGCACCCATGCCTTTTATCTTTTCTTCTTTATGGCCCATATGTCCTTCTTTTTGTCCAATCCAAATGTAGGCTCTTCACCTATAATGGCGATGATGTTAAATTTCAAAAAAAAATTATTTACAATAGGGAATTCAATAATTAAAGAAAGAAAACAAAATGTTAGACCAAATTTGGTTTGGAGAAAATAAGATTAACAACACATAGGCGTGATTGATCTAGATCAACAGCAGAAAGGCGAGATTAATCAAATAAACAATGAAAATGAAAGATAAAATCAGGATCAACAGCAGAAAGGCGAGATTAATCAAATAAACAATGAAAATGAAAGATAAAATCAGGATCAACAATGGAGATGTTGGATTGATTATCAATAACACAAAGGAAGGATTGATTATCAACAATGAAAAAATAGGATTAATCATACCTACTATATTAATGAAACCAAGTTTGCTTGTCTTAAATTATTATACAAGTACAATCATATGATCACTTTTATTTTACGATAATGAGGCACAAATAAAAGTAGAATCCAATTATAGTTATGGTAATATATAATTCATTAGATTTTTTGTAAAAAGAAGAAAACAATAGCAGATAAGAAAGACATCACTATCAGTGTATACATGATGATGATGTTAAGGAAATACATTAAAACTTATGAAAGACATCCTCATAGATTAGCAAAAGCATGAATATCTTGTTAAGAATGTGTTAAAGGAAACATAACAAGGAACAAAAAAAAGAAAAATATTAAAAAGTATATTCAATCAATAAGATTTTTTATCTTGAGTATTTCAATCAATATAAGGATTATTATGTGCATTGTAGCAGTAGGTTTAATTAGTTAGGAATGAAGAATGGAGCAAGAAAACAGCAGAAGCTGGTAACTTTGTTTTCTCGTTAGGTGAAGAAGGTTGATTAAAGAAATATGAGAATTGTTTTTATGAAAGTTATATTCTAGAAAACTTGGTTGTGATCAAGATTAAGGGGGGAGGTCTAGAAAAAAGTAAGAATGGTGCAAAACAAGATGATTAAGTGAAAATCTAATAGTAAGGAAGGAAAGGATCGAAGTAATAAAAACATTTCTTAGACTAAATTTAGTTTAAAAGGGAGCGTAGAAAGTTAAACAAAATTTAGTTTTATTTATGTAATTATTAATATGTTTTAGGGTTAAAAGTTGTAATGTTATAATTAGAATGGCTAAAGGTAATTAGGTGTTAACTAGGGTATAACAGTTTAACAATGTTTTAGAGAAAGTCAGGAATATGCATGGGAAACTAATTTGATGATCATATTGCTATGAGGAAAAATATTAAATACAAGTTACAGAAGATAACAACTAAGAGAATTACTAGGTTAATCTACAATAAACATTGACTAGCTAATGCATAGCTAATTTAAACTAATATAATTTTAATAAAGATAATATCGGTGGCTTCAATAATGTTGTATTATGCCCCTGCAAGATGAACGGTCTAGAAACAAAATAAATTTTGGAAAGTAGAAGTCGGGATCTCAATTAGGGTAGAGGTTTTGTGAGTGTACAACTAATTAGTCGTTGCCAGCTATATGTGTGACCCATAAGGAACCATCTTGCATTTTTTCTCTTACAACTTAGAAGTCCAAAGCTAATTGCTTCATCCTCAAGTGAAATACTGGATTTACTGAAGTAGTGGCATAAGAAAGAACTCGAGCCATTGAACCTCTATTTTTGTTATAGTAACAACCCTAGATTCATCCTTAATATAAGAACAGGCGAATGTGATTTGCCTCTTCAAGCTCCATGAGATTAGATTGAACCCGAGATAGACAATGTATCTCTTAACAAAAGATGATTGAATTGATTGAAGAAATTGTATTTGATTGATGAATTGATATTCAAGAGTACATCAAACAGAGGAGAAGAATCCTCCTCTTATACAGGTTTGAACAATTATTGTTAAATGTTAATGGGGAACAAGGAGACACCACTAAGAACACTTTTACTAAAAAATGGGAAATGATGTGATTGTTGCTGATCCCAGCTGTTCTTCATTCTACTTTTGCTTTCCAACAGTATCTGGTGGTTCT
This sequence comes from Flaveria brownii, assembly GCA_018326445.1. Lineage (NCBI taxonomy): Eukaryota > Viridiplantae > Streptophyta > Magnoliopsida > Asterales > Asteraceae > Flaveria > Flaveria brownii. The sequence continues at coordinate 6,568 of BJCN01343732.1, forward strand.
TCTATGGTTGTCTTTATCACCCGCCTAATTAGCATCGGTAATGGCATGAAGATAAAGAAGGAATGAATTTCTAAGTAAGATGTCGTGTTGAATTCTACCATGAAGATATCAAAGAAGATGTTTGAATCAGCTAGTGTAATGTAGAAGGTTTGTGCTTGAATTATGATAATCGGTTGACGGTGAAGGCAATGCTAGGTCTCGTGAGTGATAAATATCGTAAGGCACCAACTAAGGTCCAACATTCAGTGGGTGATGAAAGGGATGTCCCACCCTGTAACATAGGCGGCTTAGAACAGGTAATAGGTGTGGATATTGGTTTGATACACTCTATTTTGCTCATAGTAGAATATCATGGATGTATTTATGTTGGGAGAGTAGAAGGCCTTACAAGTAAGGTATTACTTCAACCCTAAGGAAGTAGGATAAGTTGCCAAGATCTTTCAAGAATAATTATAGAGCCAAAGATTGAATGGAGTGATCGAGTAAGGTAGAAGATGGACCTGTGACGATTAAATTGTCAATGTAGACGAGGATGAAAATATGGGATGAACCGTTGGTGAGTGTGAAAAGAGAAAATCAAAGATAGTTGGTTTGAATCCTTGAGAGAGCAGGTATGATCAAAGTTCATCATACCATGAGAGGGAGGCTTGTAGTAAACCATATATAGCCTTTTGTAACTTGCAAACATGATTGGGAAAGGAAGGGTTAACAAACCTAAGGGGTTGAGCCATCTAGACATCTTCGGTTAACGCTCCTTGTAAGAAAGTGTTATTGATGTCAAGTTGGCGAAAAGTCCAGTTGTGGGAGACGGCAAAGGAAGAACTATTGGTAGTTTTAATAATCAGGCTAAAGGTTTCGACATAGTTAATTCAAGGACGTTGATGAAAGCCTTTGGCTATGAGGCGAACCTTTAGACGATCAATTGTTTTATCTAGTTTCTATTTTGTTCAATAGTCCCATTTGAAACCAATGAGATCAAGTGCATGAGTAGATGGAACAAGTGTCCATGTTTGGTTACGTTTTTAGAGCCTCAAATTTCTCCGACATTACTTTTTGCCAGAGATGGTGTTTTAGGGCATGTAGAACCATAGTTGGTTCGATGAAGGAGATGGGAGTGTTATTGCAAAACATGTATTGAGAGTTGTGATAACGAGGATTAAGTTTAGGATTCGGTCTAGTATGTGGTTTAGGAGGGACCAGAGTAGAAAGTGGATCGGGAATGTGGGAAGGTGAAGGGGAGATAGGCGAGGGACTAGTGGATGAGGGAGTGGATCTGATGATAGTATGAGGTGGGAGCTGTTGGGGAAGGAGATGGAGTTAAGGTTGTACGTGGGCCTTTGATACTATAACAATGTTTAGAGAAAGTCAAGAATATAGAAAACTAAATTGATAATCGTATTGCTATGAGGAAAAGCGTTAAATACAAGTTACTAAAGATAACTACCATGAGAATTACTACTATGTAAATCTACAACAAACATTGACTTGCTAATGTACAGCTAATTTAAACTAATTTGAATTTAAATAAAGATAACATTGATGGCTTCTAGAGTGTCGTATTACTGTTTACCATAAGATGGACGTGTTGTTTGGGATGGCGAAGGTTGGTGTACTATAAATATATGTATCGATGTATAGAAGAACAAAAAGAATAGGATGATGAACGCATGATAAAGTGAAGTTTGTAAATGTCTTAATCTCTGTTTTCATCAATTAATTCCCAACAGCAATAAATAATTATTTCTAAACACATATATAATTTACAAAATTGTGAAGACAAAAACTACACATATAATTAATTTGTATAATACTTTCATACATCTTTACGAGTTGCTATAACTTGTCCGTCTTGTATCTTTAACCTTTATCTTCCAATGTTTATCCCTAAAACCTGCAGTTTTAGCTATCCCTCTCCACTTCTGTATCCGTGCATCCATTGTCTTTGTCAACCCACAAAACGGCTTCAGCTTAGTAGGCATCGCCTCATAAACCTTCCACCATTTCCCATGAGCCGAATCGCTTGCATAACGTCTGCGATCCGCCATATCCCAGTTACAATCATAGTCTTTATAGCACACCCATGGTTTCAACCCCAAAAAGTGAATGGTGTACAAATCATCCGGGATTTCACGGTTAGTACTGTTATTCGGATCTTGAAAAACCTTAAGATGGTTAGCCTTCGAATGAAGCCGATGCCACCACGTAAACGCTTCGTTAAGAAACCCCTGATCGCCACCATTGTATGATCCGAAAGTGAAGATGTTCTCCATGAGGGCATTGAACATGCACTGTGATGGCTCGATTACAATGAGACCTGAGTTGAACATATACTTATCATTTCCAACTGCGGAGAGTTGAGGATAACTGAACAGCTCATCTAACTTGTTTAACGCGATAAGATCAGCGTCTATAAAGATCACTTTGTCGTACTCAGTCAGCTGCCATATTCGGAGTTTGCTGTAGTTGTATTCGTTGTATGCGCCTTTTTTGGCGTGGGGGCTTCGTATGCGTTGGATGAGTTTGATCTTCCATCCAGCGGCTTTAAGGCCTCGAAGGGATTTTGGAGATATGGAATCATCAGCAAGCAAGATTAGGTCCTTTGATGAGTTGGTTTGCAGGATGCTTTGTGCTAAAGCTATGGCACCACAAACGTATGTCTCCGAGGAGTGGAGGACCGTTACGTATGCTTCTCGCGATTTGTATGTGGATCCACCTGAAGATCAACGTCAACAAGAGCTAGAGTAAATTAACAATGGATTGTTTTTTTCCTAAACCATAATACACGTACACGAAGATAATTAGAGTCCTAATAATGTATATTCCCTTGGCATTTCACTACTTCTCTATTAGAGTCCTAAAAATGTTTTTTCGTAAACAAGAACGTGACATATATTTTTTTAAACGTGTTTGTTAACGAATTAGGGGTTCTCAAAAAAATGATGCTTGACTAGTTTTTTTAGTGAAGCCCCAAAATGGATTAGTTTTTTATTAGGCAGGTTAGACTCACCAATGCAAAACTAGAATATATTCATGTCGCCAAGTAGTCTTGTAACGGGGCATAGCCCGTGAAGGAGGTTACGTTATCATTGGAAAAAAAATTTTGGAAAAACATTATTTTCACTTGAGATGACTTATTAGAATTGCATTGGATGTACGTTGATGGTAAAAAATTTCATGAAATTTTAATATAAAAAAGGATTATGATTAGTGGCAAGTTGATACTGCTCATTGTATCGGTGGCTACTAAAGATCGTTTAGTGGCGACACAGTTCACCGGTGACAAATGATTTATGATCGTCAAATGGAAACAAGCCTTCTTGTTGACTAATCATTAGTTGACCAGCAAGTGAGCATCAGTTGCAACTTTGGCGATGGGTTTCTCCACTGATGATTATCACTCTTATAACTTATATGACTATCATCTATCATAGTTATAACCGTTAAACAATTGGTCTGTTTTATGAAAAACTAGTATTAAGCTTCTCGCGTTGCAGCGGGGGGCGTAAAACCATGCCAAGTAACACCAATGTCACACCACGTACCGTCAGCGACCACCAACACCGGAAACACTCGATCGTATAAAAAAACTCTTAACTAATAAAATCAAACGGAAAGTAGACGTAAAAACGTTGAATCACGCACGTGAAAACATAAACATTAAAAACAATAGTCGATTTAGGACATGCACGTTGTGACGGGAATGTTAAATGAAAAAAAATAAGCGTAAAAATATTGAACCACACATGTGCACATTAAGGCGAGATAACTTTTCAAAATTTAGACTGTTAATCGAAAATTTTATAAAAGATGAAAAGTACAATGGACTAAAATTGAAATTAAAAAATTACATGAGTAAAAAATTAAAAGAAAAATAAAAATATTAACAACTTCTTATGCACATGATACAACTAATAGAACCAAAAACTGATAATTAGTAATATTTAAATTATTTTGCTTCATTTTGTCTATCACACTTACCACTATCATAAATTACACCGCAGTCATTTTCTGTTATAATTTCCCAGATAAGTGTTTAACACCCAAACAAAATATGGCAATCTAATTTAGCCAGTGGCGGAGCTTAAACAACTTTGTAGAGGGGGCGGGGGCGAAATGATTTTTTTTCAGGGGGGGCGAACTAGATATTTATATAAAAATTTACACTACCGGGACAAAAATTTACACTATCGGTCTAAAATTTAACACTACGGACGAAAAAATAGGGGGGGCGGCG
>BJCN01343737.1:3277-20141 GCA_018326445.1 Flaveria brownii
AGGAGAAGAGCGGAGGAGCTATATCCACCACTAAATAACAATTTAAATTATAAAAATCCAATTTATCTTTTTATAGAAGTAGTATCTTATGCAAACATGTGATAGCCTAAAGTGAGAACTAATATATATATTTTTTTTTTGCTATTTTAATCATGTGATGGTTAGACAACAAAGATATCATTATCATATACATTATTTTTTGTTGACTTTTCATATTAAATATTAGCCCCGCCCAAGTTTTTATAAACCAAATATAAATTTTTTATGCTTTATTCTTTTTAAAAACACATTATATAAAAAAATCAATCGTTTTATCTCTTTGATATGTGTGTAACTTTTTTTAGATATTTTTAAATAAAATTTCATTGTTTTTATATAATATTTTACAACAATCTGTGATATAACTGTACTAATTATACGGTTTACATTGTGTTATTATGCTGTTTTATGCAAAGTATCCATATATGCTATTATAAAATTTTCGCTATGTTTTATAATAGCACAATATAAATATTAAATAGCATGGCTGTGTAAATTATATAAGAGCATAATTACTTCTCATTAAACACTATTATAACATAGTAGAAATTGTATAAAATACAGGGAAAACTTCACAGAATAGTAAGCAAGTTTTAACAGCGTTCCAATTACGTCAATCATATTTTTATTTATTCTAATCAGGTCACTAAAATTTTAAGAGTGTTCAAATTGGATCGTTATACTTTTAGTTGTTCCAATAAGGTCATTAAAATTTTAGAAGTGTTATAATCAGGTCATTAATTTTTTTAATTTTTTTAAATAATTCATAACTTTTTTAGAATAATTCAGTTTTTTATAAATATTGTTAATTTTTTACAAAACTTCAAATTTTTTTCAATTTTTGTAACTTATGAATGAGTCATTCATAAGTTACGAGTGACTTGATTAGAATAAAAAACTTTAGTGATATGATTAGGACAAAAATTTTACAACTGACTTGATTAGAATAAAAAACTTTATGAGTGACCTAATTAGAAAAATTCTAAAACTTAATTACTATTTTATAAAGTTATCTCATAGAAATATTATATCACACATTGTCTTAAACTTTTTACAAAAATGTAATTTCGGAACAAAATATCATAATATTATAAATAAAGATAGAAAATTTTGATTTTATGGTATAACTTTGTATAAGATAATAGAGTATATAAAAATTATTTTCAATTAAAAAAACTAATTCAACTAGAATCTAATAATCTAATTATCTATAAGAGTTAATTTCGTTTTTGCTCCGTGAGATTTAACGAAAATAATCATTTTCCTCTAAAATATTTAAACATCAATTTATCTCCAAAAATTTTCATAACTTGTTTCACTTTAGTTAAAATTTTTATTACTGTTTCAACTTAAATCCAAAGTAAAAAAAACTTTTGAATTGAAATTTAAACAAAATATAAAACTTTTAAAGGTAAATTGACGTGTTTAGTGTTTTGAAGGAAAATGATTACTTTTATCAAACCTTAAAGAGAAAAATTAAAATTAACTCTATCTGTAATATAACAAAAGAAGATTTCTTAAAAATGTGTGACTACCTATTGTGAAGTCTAAGCTTTTGTTTTCTTTATATCTCTCCTATTAAATTAAAATGATTATAAATAAGCAAACAAAATATTTAAATATTCAAAATATAAATTTTCTTATTCTAATAAGTTACTAAAAATACTAAACTATAAGATTTCAATCACATCTATCTTAAAATATAATTTTATAATTTTTGATTTTTATTATTTGTTATTTATAACTTCTAAAATTTTTATTATCTATTATTTCATTAATGGTTACAAATATGCAATATATAAAATATTAATAACGAATATATTAAATTTTGTATCCATATAATACATTAGTTTCTAATCTAATGTCAAAGTATTTAGTATTTACATATATAAGAACGTAAATTCACAAAGGTACATTTATTGCTTGATGCATGTGTTTAATTACAATTTAGTGCACATTAGTCTATACATAAAATGTATGTTTTTAATTGTAAATTTACTCTATTGATACTTTTAAACTACTTTAAAAGATCGATACCCTGATTTAAATTTAAAATTTTCCCTCTTGGAAGCAAGAGTCTCCATCAAGGTAGTAGACATTCACCATAACATATATGTTAATACAACAAGGACAAATGGTATGAGGAAATACCCCTTCGACTTTATGTATAAATTATACTAGTAGCATGGCTTTGATAATAAACAAATATAGTAATATACTATATAATATGTTAAAAGTACAATTAATTGTTTGAAGATAAAAAATATAGTTAATTACGTAAATGGCCCACGTGGTTTATTCAAAATAACAAATAAGGGTTTTTTGTAACAAGATGATATTGTGTTATTTTATAACGAATTTTTTTCAAAAATAGGGTTAATAGAGAGAGGGACGCGACAAGGGGTAAAGTCTTGACGGTTTGGCACATCAGGGGTTCCCGCCCCTGTCAGGGGCGGGTTGTCAGGGGCGGGTTGTCAGGGGCGGGTTCTTCTTTATCTTTGACCGGGTTGGTTGGTGATGGTGACATGTGAATGTTGGTTGAATGTGTGATGTGACTCTTTTGAGAACTCGCCTTTGGCAAGGACGGGTTCTCAATACCCTTTATTTATTTATTTATAACTTAAGTAGGTTATCAATGTGTTAATACGAATGAACACGAATACTTGATGAGCTCATATTTTTATTCACGTTTATGCGTTAATAAAATATCATGTTTAAGTCCGTGTTTTAAATTCATTTGTTAACAAAATAACATGTTTAAACTCTATTTTTTTAAAATTCCATACATCTAAAATTAAATTTTTATTTTTCAATTATACGGTTAAATAAAACTACTTATATGTTTGTATTTTATAATAAAATTGCATTATATAAATAATAGATAAAAAATTACATAATTAAGAAGGTAAAATACATCACTAAAAATATAAAAAATAACATCTATCATTTGTTGATAACTAGTGATGAAGCAACAAACGATAATGATGACACTCGTTAGATGTTATTTTTTATATTTTTAGTGATGTATTTTACCTTCTTAATTATGTAATTTTTATCTATTATTTATATAATGAAATTTGATTATAAAATACAAACATATAAGTAGTTTTATTTAACCGTATAATTGAAAAATAAAAATTTAATTTTAGATGTATGGAAGTTTAAAAAAAATAGAGTTTAAACATGTTATTTTGTTAACAAATGAATTTAAAACACGGACTTAAACATGTTATTTTTAACGCATAAACGTGAACAAAAATATGAGTTAATCAAGTATTCGTGTTCATTCTCAACATGTTATTTTGTTAAGAAATGAACTTAAAACACGAACTTAAACATGATATTTTGTTAACGCATAAACGTGAACAAAAATATGAGCTCATCAAGTATTCGTGTTCATTCGTATTAACACATTGATAACCTAACTTAAGTTATAAATAAATAAATAAAGGGTATTGAGAACCCGCCCTTGCCAATGGCGAGTTCTCAAAAGAGTCACATCACACATTCAACCCACATTCACATGTCACCATCACCAACCAACCCAGTCAAAGATGAAGAAGAACCCGTCCCTGGCAGGGGCGGGAACCCCTGATGTGTCAAACCGTCAAGACTTTACCCCCTTGTCACGTCTCTCTCTCTATTAACCCTATTTTTGATAAAAATTCAAATTTCACATATCAATATTTGTAACCAATGAGAAAAAACTTAACAAATTTATTTTTTACAAAGTACAAAAGTGAGTTATAATTAGATTTTTATAGCCAATGATATAAGCGGTGGAGTGCTTAAAGGGTTGGTCTGGTGTACCAGGTTCAAATCTCACCCTCTCCATTTAACTTCTGCGGCATTCAGGTGAGGGTTTGGCTCGGGGTTTCATCCCGGGTTCAATCCTGATGGGGGGCGAGGGTTTACAGATTCAATCCGGTTCTCGTGCATCTGGAGGGTATGACTTGCGACTGACGGCTGGAACTAGGGTAATCAGTCACGATAGATCGTTGCTGTTAAAAAAAATTTTAGATTTTTACACATCGTTGTTGGTTTGTTTACATCAATATCAAATAATTGAACCAAAGGCTTTGTGGTGTTAAAACTTAAAAAGTGGTGCGTATAAGCACCACCAATAACACCAACTTCAACTACAATCTTCATAACGACTTCATTTTGCATCTCGATCATCCAATGAGTTAAAAGATCTGTTGATCTCTTCATTGAATCGAGGTCAGTCATTTAATTAAACTCCATGAATCTACATATGTACTATAAGTGTTTGTTGGATTTGATTTCTGTAATGGAATATGAATCTGCTTGAAATGCAAGATTTTTACGATCTTACTTGACGATAATGTTGATCTGTAAGTGTTTCACCTTGCGAATTTGATGGAATGATTATTGTATATCATGTGTATGCGCTTGATGCGAATCGAAGATTTTGACTAGACGACCTTATTGTTTGAGTATCACAGGTCAAACAATTGAACAATCAATATGTGCATGAATTTGGTTGTAATAATTGTAATTTATCTAGGATAAACTCATAATTTGTTTTGGATAGGTACGTGTTTGATGCAAAAAAGTTCACTAGATACAGCGGTTTATTGTTGTAACTTCGTTCCTAGAGGTTTATTTGGGATTAATCTCTTGATTATTAGAGAAACTTGTTGTTTCTGTTAGTCTTCTATAATAGATGGACTGTAGAGTGATTATACAAGTAGGATTAGGATTTTCAAGATATATGATGAATATGAGATGAGATTACTTGCACGGAACAAATTGCTATTTTGATCATTTGCACATAAAGTAGTGTCACTCTATGTTTGGTCTGTGAAAAATGGAATGTAAAGTGGGGTCAGGAATGTAGTATATTTGCTTTAAACAAAAACAGTTTCTGTTTTTTGGGTTACCTGTAGGTTGTTTTTCTATTGACATGGATACACTCAAAATAGATATTAGACACTCTTTTATCGGGCTGTTTACAAAGTTTAACTTCTAGTGAAGTAAACCATGAACTTTTTTGGCTACTGTGCTTATTTATATAGTTTGATACAAGCTTTGAGATCTCTGAGGTAGAGTCTGAATGATCAAGTCATCAAGAACATTATACTGAATAATTAAATTTTTGTTTGCAAGAAAACTTTTGAAGTTAAGCAGGTATGTGTTCTTTTATTTAATTTTAAACTTGTGGGCATTCTTGTTTGAGGTGTATACTGTTTGGGAAATGTAGCTGATTGAGTAATGATCATTTTGAAGGATAAGAAAATGGGATCCATGGTACCTCAGTTTCTGCTTATTGGCTTTGTTTTGTTCAACTTTTTGGGCAATATACATGCTGGTGTCACAAGCAGTTTCATCCGTTCACAGTGGCCATCAATTGACATTCCTCTTGATAGTGAAGTTTTTGCGGTTCCCAGTGGTTACAATGCTCCAGAGCAGGTAAACTTCCGAGGTTGTTCAACTTGTATAAATTCTTTATATTTTTACATTCTTAACAAAAATACACATCAAAATAATTATATGTGAATTATGTGATCCCCAGATTTTATAATGCATTAGCAAAATTATTGCTTTTAACTTCAACCACTCTTCATGTTGTTTTAGTTTAGTTTTTTATTTCATTTTCTCATTCTGTAGGTACACATCACTCAAGGAGATTATGATGGAAAAGCTGTAATTATAATATGGGTGACACCTGTTGAAACAGGGTCAAACCAAGTAAAATATGGAAAGGCAGAGAAAAAGTATGATTTTACTGCAGAAGGGACGGTGAAAAATTATACGTTTTACAACTATACATCTGGCTATATTCATGAGTGCCTTATCAATGACCTTGAGGTATTTGTTGGTTAACTCCAATACTCCATGGCATTTTATCTACATCATAATTCTTCAAATTGGCCTGAAAGATCTGTTTCTTCATGACTAACAAGTGTCTTATTATTAGTATGACACCAAATACTTTTATGAGATCGGAGAAGGTGAATCTGCTCGATCATTTTGGTTTCAAACTCCTCCAAAGATCGATCCAAATGCTTCTTACAAATTTGGAATTATAGGTGAGTTACTTATCTTTGTTTTGATGAAATTAGTATGACTCTTTTTATGGATTAATTATTGATTATGTGTTTTAGGTGACTTGGGTCAAACATACAATTCTCTGTCAACTCTTGAGCATTACATACAGAGTGGAGCGCAAACTGTGTTACTTGTTGGAGATCTATCTTATGCTGATAGGTATCAGTATGATGATATGGGTGTACGCTGGGATTCATATGGACGTTTTACTGAAAAAATTCAAGCATATCAACCATGGATATGGGCGGCGGGAAATCATGAGATAGAGTATATGCCATATATGGTAAGTTGTCATACTAACATTACTACCATTACTAAAATTTTCTTCCTATCATGGATATAGCTTCTTGCAATCTTACATAAGTTTGGTCTGTATTTCTATCAATCATTGTTGATTCATTTTGCTCACTAGATGATATTTTATAAAGTTTATGTTTCCATAACACATGCTATTTATCGTTCTAAAACAAAACACACGCTATTTTCTTATCATTAGATGACATCGCCCTAACCTTCCTTTGATTCTTGAATTTCTTTATTGCCCAGAATGAAGTTGATCCTTTCAAACAATATCTTTATAGATACCCCACACCTTATGCTGCCAGTGAAAGCAGTAGTCCTCTTTGGTATGCCGTCAGACGTGCTTCCGCACATATAATTGTGCTATCCAGTTATTCTCCATTTGGTAGTGTACCTTTTTACCTTTGTTTTTCTTTCCTCAAATTGCATAAAAAGGTAATTCAATTTTCTGCTGGTTTCTGTTTTGGGTGTTATGCTTTGTTTGCACCCACAAAAAGGCTCAAACTTTCCAAAAGGTTTTCATTTAGGGTAATCTACCAAGGTAACCAGCTAACCGCCTAACTGGTTTGGTGATTTCCACGTGCTAGTCAACATGGTGAAAGTTACTTACATGCCACCTGCCACATCATCATTTTGATGGCGACCCAGGCCAAATTACGTTTTCAAAATTTGTGCCTTCTGTGGCTACAAACAAAATGTAAAAACTGAAATAGAAATCAGCTGAAATTTAGTTTAACTTTTTATGCAATTAGTCCTTTTTCTTTATGCATTAGGTGATGGACTTTTATAGATTACTTGTGTCTGATACCTTTTACATATTTACCAGTAAAATATACACCTCAATATCAGTGGCTGGAAGCAGAATTAAAAAAAGTCGACAGGAAGAAAACACCTTGGCTTATTGTTATAATGCACACCCCTCTATACAACAGTAATAGTGCTCACTACATGGAGGGTGAAAGCATGCGAGTTGCATTTGAGAGTTGGTTTGTTCGGCACAAAGTTGATGTGATCTTTGCTGGACATGTTCATGCTTATGAAAGATCGGTTTGTCACACGCCTTTTTATCTTTTTTCTTTAAAGAAAAAGCTGAGCTATTAACAAACTTTAAGATCCTTTTAGTGATGGTAACTTGGTAAGATGGCTGGGTTGGGTAACAAGTTAAAATGGATTTAGACCGAGCATGCCATTTTTTAGTATAGGTCAAATAATGTATGTGGATCCACCTAACTGGAGTTGACCTGTACATAAAGTTACACCCATGATACGACCTGCCCATTGTTCCACCTCTGTAATACGCTAAGCAACGATGTACAGTCATAACTAAAGTTAATGGGCAGTTGAGTCATACAAGTTAAAATCGGGTTTAAACAACAATATGTTACTGTATCTTATGATATATGATATTTCTAATGTTCGTTGGCTTTTAATTCTAGTAAAATATGCAATTTCAGTACCGGATCTCGAACATACATTACAATGTAACTGGGGGTGCGAGTTATCCTGTGCCCGACAAATCAGCTCCTGTTTACATAACCGTTGGCGATGGTGGAAACCAAGAAGGTCTTGCATCCAGGTGATCTTTTATTAAAAGATTTACTTTTCTTTGAAATATTAAAAAAGGTAACCATGACTCCGTGGTTCACTCTGTGTTTAATCTGTGATGGGTTTTGTAGGTTTAATGAACCTCAGCCTGATTATTCTGCATTTCGGGAAGCTAGCTATGGACATTCTACACTTGAGATAATGAACAAAACACACGCATTCTATCACTGGAATCGGAATGACGATGGAAAGAAAGTTGCAACTGATTCCTTTGTGTTGCTAAACCAGTACTGGTGAGTACCACATTAGCCCCTGCTGCTGATGTTGAACTTACATTCTTGTCTATTTTTCTTTAGTTCCTGTTTGGACAACACAGATTTTGCTTCTGATTTTGGGTCAAATACTCTATTCGGATATTCGGTTCATACCTAGGGGTGTTCATCGGTTTGGGCTTCGGGTTCTTCAGTTTGGTTTCTTTGGTTTGACCTTTTTTTGAGGTCAAACTAGAAACTGAATCCAAAATTGTCAAACTGAACCGAAAACCAAATTTGACTGAATATTGAACACATGCCAGCAGTGTCAAAATTTGTTATCTAGAGTAAAATAAAGCTGCGCATATTACAAAAGTCACTTTTTTCACAATAAATCCTTTTAGTAATTCCTTAAGTAGTTAGATTTTCCAAAGACAACATTTAATCTTATTGTTCCACTAAAATCTTTATACTAATCTAGACCATGGATATTTTACAGGAACAAGAGTCTTAGGAGAAGAAAACTGAAGAAGAATTACCTGCACACCACTGTCTCGTCTCATCAACTCAACAACTTTTGAAGATACAAATGTGCGTCTTGAACATTGGGGATTCCTATTTGTGACATCCATGAAATGAAGGTGTCAGGCGTGTGTAATTGTCATTATGCAGTAATCTGTTATTGCTACATTCGAATCTTTCGGTTATTAGCTTCTGTGCCGGTAGAAGAGGCTTAAAGCTAGGAAAATAATGACTTTAGAGGACATCATATTGTATATGCTGGTACTCATGACTGCTTTTATTAGGGTTTCATATATGATAATTCTGGAATGATTTTAGAAAGTTGTAAGCATTAGAATATACTTTGTCTGTTTCAATCAACCTCAACAACCTGACACGTTTGACGCCCTTTGTTTTAGCAAAGGTTGTAAAACTTAAAGTTTACAAGTTAACATGATGAAGATAAAACACAATTCAAATTGACAGCTTAGAAAAGTTTGACAACATAAATTATCTTATACTGTAGACAATTTGTAACAATCAACAATACAAAAGATGGATCTTCCCTTTTGAAGACCAAAAAACATCAGACTCCTAGCATCTAGTTCAGAACATTCATCAAGTTCTTGTAACATGCAAAAACACATGCATAGTACACTTGTACTCTACAATTATTGGGATCATGAAACTCACTGCATCATACAACCCATCAAAACAAGCATTTCTAAACTGAAAAACAAGTTCACAAATCTACCATATAAGTAAGAAACTGGAAGCTTTTTATAATCACTCTCTTCTCCCAAGTTGTTTGTATTTCATTCGAATCGCCCATAACTGCTCTCCCACCGACTTCATGTCGGGCCGATCAGCTCGTGTGGGGGCTGCGCATTCAAACGACAAATTCAGCATCTTCTTGAAGATTTTCTCGTCTACGGTGTCCTTCATTTGTGGGTCAACCAAATCCATAGCTTCACCATTGTTGAATTTCCCAAAGGCCTGTGAAAAGATGTGTGTACAGCTTTTAATGCCACTACTACAACATGTCAATGCTTGATACTACACCTAGTACCCCCATAGGCCCGTTTCCATAGTTAGAAGCCGAAAAATCACCTAAACTTTCATCTTTCGTATTGTTTTATTGTTGTGAAATTTTTTATAACAGTTTAAATGACTTAAAGAAAAAAACATGTTTGTGTAAAGGGAAAGAAGCTTACCCATCTAATAGTGACCTTCTCATCCTGTGTCCGTCTTGATTCAAGGGGCCGACGGCCAGTAAGAATTTCTATGAGCAGAACCCCGAAAGAATACACATCACTTTTCGGGGTGAGTTGAAAGGTTCTCATATACTCCGGGTCAAGGTACCCGGCGGTCCCTTTGACTTTGGTCAAAACATGTGTTTTACCCGATTCGTTATCGCCAACTCTTGCGAACCCAAAATCTGCCACTTTGGCTTTCATTCTATCTGTTAGAAGAATGTTTGATGATTTCACGTCTCTGTGGATTATTTGTTTTTCTGTTGAAAGATCAAAATAATATTAGTGAATATATAGAAACTATGTCGAGACTGCATTTCCAAGTTGCCTAGTCTTTATCTACACCTCTAGTTAGGGGGTGACTTTCTTACACACAAAAAATTCACGGGTTTGAGTGACTTTAGTCTAAGCAGGCACATGTAAGTTAAAGGCTGAAGCCACAAACATGTTTAGCTAAACGGATAGGCTACATGTCAACCTAATTGATTATGTAAGATGGTAAAAGACTGAACTGATATTACTGAATCGTTAGGTTACAATTTATAGAGATAATAAGAAACCCTAGAAACCTAACTGGACCCGTGGGCTCATATATAAACCTAATATCTAATACTCCCCCGCAGTCGAAGCGGAAGTAATCGGACACTAAGAATGGAAAACAAAAAACATAAAACCAATAATAATAAGATAAACATGCTTCGATTGACTCAGATATCCAAACTTTTGCCAACAAATTAGTATTATGTTTGATCTTGTCATCCATATTTTGGTTGACTGTGCTATCCATAGTTTGCTTGATAATTCATGGTTCTTGATTCTTGGAATAATACGTTGAGAACCGGCGACCGTAGTCGTTGGCGATGTATCAAGGCTAGTAGCCGGTGGTCACTTGGATCCGTAGATCAAGAGATGAAATCTTAGAGATCATAAAAAGATAAAAAAATAAAAAGGCCAAGCTAGTGACCGTGGTCAAGTAGCGGTCTCTTGGATATGAAGATAAAGAGCTGAGATCTGTAGATATAACAAAGAGAAAAAAAAAGACAGAGAGAAAGGTCGATGACCGTGGTCAGGCGGCGGTCTTTTCGATCCATAGATCAAAAGATAAGATCCGTAGATCTATAAAAATCAGAAAAGAAAATAATCAATCAAACCGAAGTGTGAGATTGACGGCCATGGATCGTGGTCCATAGTGCAGCTAAAACACCGAGAATTAAGAAAAGAAAAGAAAACGAAGTGATCGCTACATCTTGCAAGCCGTATTCAAGAATAAATCAAGAGAATGATGGTGACCCAACCAAAATAATGAATATCATGTTTGAATATTCAATCAATAACAAAGCTTTATTCAATGGGAACTAGAAAATAAAGAAACAAAACTAAAAGGGAAGGTGGGACAGGGCAGCGGCGGCGAGTGGCGGCACACCGCCCTGTCTGGGGTTTGAACTTGATGGCGACAACTAGGGTTTTTATTTTTGTGTGTTGCGCAAGGAAGACGATAACCAGAACCCTAAGGCTCCGATAGCATGTAAGATGGTAAAAGACTGAATTGATATTATTGAATCGTTAGGTTACAATTTATAGTGATAATAAGAAACCCTAAAAATCTAACTGGGCCCGCGGGTTCATATAATAAACCTAATATCTAATAGATTCACTGGTTGACAAATTGTTATTGATTTTTTTAATGAAACGTTTGTTGTGTCATAACTCAAACATGCGCCAAAGTTTAAACGTTAAAAGATAAATGAGCATGACGTTTTATAGTTTAAACGCAACTGTTCAATACGCATTTGTATTTTTGCTTGTAAATTTGCAATTTTAGAGTATTATTATGCCAAAAAAATAAATCAAAGCAATTTGAGGTTAAATGAGTTGTGTTCTTGTTACCCATGCATACTCGTGTCTGTTTCATGTTAATGTGTTTGACATGATTTTCGGTTAGTGTCAGGTTCGACACCAACCCGCAAGTACGACCTATTTAGCAACCCTACTACTAACTCACTATTCATGCTATAAGCTAATTAGGACAGTTTGGATGTGCGTTATAAAATTTGTGTTTGGATAAAATGAATGTCCATTTTCAACACTCTATTTATCAAAAACATAAATGTCAAAACTAATATTTAAATACTTTAATAACATATAAGAGTGCCCATTTCGACGTTTTATCAGTTAGTTCCTTAGATAATCAGAATTTACCAAATACTATAAAAACAAGTGATATTGCAACTTTAACACCAAAAGAACATCAAACACTATCCCATGCAATACATAATATTTAGCACATAATCAGTTTTAAAACACACATCCACACATCCCATTAAAAAACCGAACATAAACAGGCATTACCTGCATACGTGTGAAGGTACGTCAAGCCGTGAGCAATGTCAATGCAGATTTCAAGCCGTTGACTGAAATCTAAGCAACTTCCATGACTACCTGAGGAAAGAAACAACAAATTATAATCTTTATAACAAACATGAATGATGGTTCCATTTAATCTTATATATTTGATGATCTTACCATCTAAATGTTCCCTAAGTGTACCATTGGGCACGTACTCGGAAATAATAAGGCGTTCATTTCCTTTATCAACATAACCAAGCAATTTTACTAAGCACCGATGCTCTATCTTTGCAAGTAACTCAATCTCAGTTCTAAATTCACTTCTTAGAGCATCAGAGTTTTCCTGCATAAACATTTTAATCAATATATCGTTTGTTAGACAACCCGTAAAAATATGACAGATCGACCAAAAACAAAGTCACAATATATTCTTTTGCAAAAATAACAAAAATGTATGACCAAAGTACATGCACAAAGATCATTTCATTTCAAGTTCAAACATTTTCATTTTGCGTGTGTGGATTAATACTAATGTGAATGTGGGTCCCATTTAAACGAGTCATGCACCTGGAGATCATAAGTTCGAATGAATTCCAATATGTGTGCAAATGTTACCTTGCTTGCTCGTTTAATGGCGACTATTCGACCGTCTTGTAGTTGAGCTTTATAAACGGTCCCAAATCCTCCCTCACCTAGTTTCATTGATTGTGAAAAATTTTGAGTAGCTCTTGCAACTTGTCTCAAAGTCAAATGAACCGACCCAATCGTATCAAGTTTTGGTGACATCGAGAATCTACCAGGACTCGGTGGGACCCGGAGTGGACTTGCAGCAATCTTTCCAGATCTGGAACTCATTTCTGCAGACGAAGCTGATTCCACTACAAAATCATATACAGACTTCACTTGTCTAAATACTGCAATGGTTGACTTTACAGATGGCTTATCAAAATTGTTGACTGTTTCTCAAAAATCTGAACATTTTCACAAATTTGTGGCAGTCTACATAAAGTTTTCAGAGACGGATGATGATCCAAAATATCAGGGAAAGTAAACCATTGTGATTTTCATGTGCAATTAAGTAAATCTAAAATGAGAACTTCTAACAAATAGAAAATGTTGTGACTTTCATGAATATTCTTAATGGGAAACCATTGTGATACTGAATTTCAGGGGAAAACAGGTATATTTCAAAACAAAAATTACAGAAAATAGAAAAGAGGAAACTGTTGTGATTGTCATGGTGCAAGCAGAGTACATTATAGTGAACTAAACTAATTTAGAAGATCAAAGTTCTACTCACATGAATTTGGCTCCTTAACAAGAACTGCGTCTTCTTCTTTCCTTTTAGATCGAAAACAAGGGCAAATAAAACTGCAACAAAGAAACAACAGTCCAGGCGCATCCATGGCTGTTATCTGGTTCTAAAAACAGATTTTCACGTTTCGTGTATGACTTAATCACGCAGAAATCTCCAACCACCCTTTAGATATAAACAATCTGCATAGAAAACAAAACTAAGCCATATAAATCTCATTTTGATTTCATAAAAAGAAAAGGCTAACATAATTTGACACGAACTACAAAAAGATCATGCGCTATGTGTGACAATGGTAAATATGATAGGCAATTGCATCAACAGTAGAAAACTCAATTTCAAAACTTGCATTCTCGTTTCATGACTATACGAATCACATTTTCTTGTGACTTTCTTTCCATTGGGGGGTGTAAATTGATAAAGATTGTTTCTTGATTTTTTGAACCAAGGAAAATGAGAGAATATAAATGGCAAAGTGGCAATTTTTTAGTATCTCTAATATTTTGGATCAAGAATCATGAAGTTGTCTTGTTCACACCATGAAATTATTCCGCAATCACCGATGAAGTCAACCAGAAGTCTATAGCAACCTAATTACAAAATAGAAAATAGTAAATCACCCATGTGAATGTGAGTTGCAGATGCAAAATAATCTTTGTGGAAATGACTAGGAAGCTCATGCAAACTTGAAAACAAAACAAGAACTGAATTTCTTGACTTCAAATTGCTTATTTCAAGAAACCTAAAATTTAAAAATGTAGCTTAAAGATCTAGAATGTTGATACCCTTTACATCATATATAGAAAAGTTTCAAAATTTGCAAAAAAACAACCTAATTTCCCCTCAGATCAAAGAACTCGTTGAATTAAATGGATCACATCTACATATGAAACAAACCCATGTGATGACTGATGAATCAAGAAACAAAGCAACACCCCACTTTAGAACCACTTGAATTGCCATTAGATATAGAAAGTGTAACATTCCATTCAATTCGATACCCAAATGACCTAAATTGATTCTTTGATACCCCACAACAACATATATAGAAAAGTTTTAAGATTTTGCAAAAGAACAACCTATTTTAAATGGATTACATCCAAATTGAAACAAACCCATGTTATGAAACAAGAAACAAAGCAAAACCCTACTTTAAAAACCACTTAAACTGCCACTAGGTATACAAACTGTAACAATCCACAAAATTTGAATCCAAATGACCTAATTTATTCTTTGATACCCACAAAAAAAAATCCAAAAAAGCAGCAAACAATTCCAAATTGACCCACCCCTTTCAAGATTTGCAAACCAAAGACCCCAATTTCCTCACCAAAACATTGAATTCCATCAAACACAAACAGCAATTTCAATAATCAACTCAAAGCAATATGATAAAACAACAACATACCATGATCAGTAAATATTTGTGAAGCAACTCATCCATAAACTAAAATAGATCAATAATTTGATATAACTGTAATCACAAAGGTCAAACCTTTGAAAAGATGATTGAATGATTACAACAGTGAGTGTTGTTATCAAATTTCCATCAGTATGAAGATTCGTTTGCAGTGGGAGGAAGCACCTGCGAAGGCAGACAGAAAATAAAAAGAAGACTGCCAATAAATAACGCCACTGTTAACTTAAACAGAAAATAGTGTCTTGAATTTGGTATGATTTATATTTTTTTCTTTGGAAAATCATGAATGTTTGATCAAGTTTTTTTTATAAAACTAGTCATTTTCACAGCTTTTGGAAAACGTGTTATTGATTGAAAAGATTAAAATATCACATCCAAAGCAAGAAAATATTTTTTGATTAAAAAAGATAATTGTGTTTTTTTTTCTAAGCTTAAAACTTTCTGTTTATGATTAACTTGTTATCAGTTGATTGATCGTTAGGCCTATTGTTTCCGGTTTTAATGCCAAAACCGTGTAAATGTCTATTTTTAAGGCAAATTTGAACCATTTGTAATATATAAGCATACATGACGTTCTTTTGATATTCTTTGATTGAAGTATACTTTTGGGTAATCATTTGTAAATTTCAAATAATAGTAAGCTAAATAGTTTTTAGAGTAAAATGTTTCGTCCCTGACATTTTATTTAATTTATCATTTCAATCCAAAAACTTTTTTTGCCTTTTCAGTCACTGTAGTTTACCAAATGTTGTCATTTGCATCCACTCCACTAACTCCGTTAATATCTCCGTTAAATATGAGGGTTATTTAGTTTTTTTCAACACCCTAATTATCCAATTAAAACAAAATAATTAATTAATATTTAACTAAAACTAAAAACCATATGAATTGACTAGTAAGACCGGGCGTTTGATTTAAAAATTTCGCATTAACTCTAACTCATGTTTTTCAATTGAGGTCTGCTGTGGGATTTCAATTGATCTTCATGTTTTGTCCAAAAGTACATCATTGTTCGACTGAGATCTACTGTTGTCATTTTTGTTTGATTGAGGTCTGTTGTCATTTTTGTTTGACAATAGCAGACCTCGATCAAACAAAACGTGACAATAGCAGACCTCAATTCCACAGTAGACCTTAATTGAATAAATGTACACGCTAGAACAAAATATGAAGATTAATTGAAATCTCAAAGCAGACCTAAATCGAACAACATGAGTTAGAGTTAGTCGAAGTTTTTAAATCAAAGCGTTCGGTCTCACTAGTCGTTTCATATGTTTTTTAGTTTTAGTTGAATATTAATTGATTAATTTATTTTAATCGGATAATTAAAGTGTCGAAAAAGACTAAAATACCATCATATTTAATGAAGATCTTAACGGAGTTAGCGGATTAGATTGAAATGATAACATTTGGTAAACTACAGTGATTGAAATGAAAAAAATTAGATTAAAATGACAAATTTAACAAAACGTCAGGGATGAAAATAATATTTTACTCTAGTTTTTAACTAAAAGTACTCAAATTACATGTGAAAATGATTGTTTTCTTGGTTTCTCTATTGCTTGCGGTATATAAGCCTATATGACTTTTGAATAAATTATACTTTCGAATCGAAGTATTTGTAACAGTTAAATGAATATTCTTAAAAAATAAATCAAATGGTTATTTAGCTAAAATATTACTCAAATTTGTTATTTTAATGTCAATAAGTCCTAGATCAACTGGTTTAGGAATAGACACCCTATGACTTTTTAAAGTGGAGATCATGAGTTAGAGTCTCACTAGGTGCAATATGTTTCAAGTGGACAAAAGATTTTACCAC
>BJCN01343740.1:0-19433 GCA_018326445.1 Flaveria brownii
ATGAGAAGAGTGTTAATACACTTAACAAATCAAATAGGGGACCGAGTTTGAGTAGATGATGCTAAGAACACAAGTAAACAAGAGACAGAACGAGAATAAGAACAAGAACAATATAAGTATGGTTTTCAAGAATGTTGTATATTGCTCTAAAGTTCTATTACAAGTGTTACAAAGCATGAAAAGAAATACAAGAACCTGAGATACTTTATACTATATCCTACAGTCGGCTATTCTTTGAAAGCCAGCTGGAAACACTAATCTAGACAACAAGATTAATATACAGTCAAAAAGCAGATTGCCTTTTGACTTGTGACTATGACATGTCATAGCTCACAACCTAATATATTATAAAAAGGATAAAAAATACAAAGTAGAAAGTCATAGATTCCAAACTATAATCTATAGTTCTTTAAAGCATGGAACTTTTCACCAACTTGTATAAGTTGCTGAGTCTTTGGAGTCGTATCAGAAAGTTGGCCAGCTTTATGAAAAAGTTGATCAGAGAAAGCATGTTTTCTATGTCTTTGAAAGAAATCAGTCTTCAGTCTTAGGCTTTGGAAGACTTTGTCCTTGAAGATTCGAAAGACTTCATCTTTGGCTTAGGAAGATTTGGATGTTGGCTTTGGAAGCATTTTACACTAAGAATATTTCTTATGAAGAGTGTAAAACTTCTGAAGTAACTTCTACTATGTACATCTTGCATACATGCTAGAAGCTCTTTTGGTTGCTTTGGTTGTATCAGCCTTTCAAGTATAACCTTATAAAATCCCCCTAGGATGATGCTACCAAAATAGAGAAGGATACTTACATGTTGACAATCCTCATCAGGATCAAGACCATTCCTTTCTTTATCATCTGGTTAGGACCCCTCAGACTCTCAAACTATCTTCTCATGTCATAGAGATCATGCAGAGGAAGATCAAGCATGTCTTGCTAGAAATAGACATCTTGACCGCCTTGATCTCTGATGACATACCATCTATCTGGATTTGTAGTAAAGGTCCATGATAGGATGGGTGTTCTGGCTGCTAGAGGCTCTACTTGTGTTGGAGTTGGTTGAGCAGCCTCTTCTTAAGCCACCTAAGGATGCTCTGACTCATCCTGGGTGTGGAGGTGGATGCCTTGGACTTCTTCTTATTAGTAGTGATCTTCTTCATGGCCATCCTTTTCTCATCTTTGGTGACTTTAACTGAGCATACTGGCCTTCAGCATAAGGTTGTTCTGCTATGTCTTTCTCATTTTGGTCCTCTTCCCTCATAGGTTTAGTAGGAGAGTGATCAGGACCCTGATGTGGATTAGAAGATGAAGTTAGCTATGGTGTGTTGTCTCTTCGGTTCAACCTTGACCTCAACTTTAGGAGGAGCTTGACTTGGTGGAGAATGCAAGTCAGCAAGCTCTCCCCTTTTAATCTTCTGGTTGATCACTCTAATGTGTTCATCCATAGTGGATAGGGACATTGGATCAAGCCTC
Source organism: Flaveria brownii (assembly GCA_018326445.1). Classification (NCBI taxonomy): domain Eukaryota; kingdom Viridiplantae; phylum Streptophyta; class Magnoliopsida; order Asterales; family Asteraceae; genus Flaveria; species Flaveria brownii. Next base: position 1,471 of record BJCN01343740.1, read on the forward strand.
CTTCTGGGGAACCTATAGAGCCTCAAGAAGCTCATCATCCTCTTCCTATCAGCAGATTTCTTATGTCTCTTTTGAATGATAGCTCTTGACTTTACAGCTTCTTCCCTCATCTTTCTCTTAGCAACTTTTTATTCTTTTATTACTTGTTGCTCAAGCAGCTTAAGATACTTGAATAATATGTACTTATATGATAAGGGAAGAAGTGCAGATGCCTGATAGAGGCCTATGGCACTTAGGTAGTTAATCATGTTTTGTCTATCTACTTTCTTGTCTACTGAGGTTGTTTAGTTGCCACAGCTTCTACCTCAGGACTTTGTTGAACTAGGGAGAGGGTAAGAGCATGCTTGTAGAGTCTTTTCTGCCTCTTTTCTTCTTTGATCCTGAGGAGCAATTCTACATCCTCTGCATCCTTCCTCTCCTTTAACAACTCTGTGTTTTCCAGATCATTGAGTTCTTCTAAGGTAAGAGAGATAAGTTCATCTATGTTGTAATTCCTTGTCCCCAAGTAGTTTAATTTAGCTGCCCTCAACTTATCACCTTGAGTATATGGCCTGGGTGCAGCCTTGATTGCAGCTTCCATAAAGCCAGGGGACCCACTTGAAGTCTCTCCCCTTAGCTTCCTCTTCCTCTCTCTATCCTTCTCTTTAATCTCCTTAGGAGTCAGTTTCCTTTTCCCATATTCACTCACAAGGCTTGTGAAGCACCTTCACCAGCTCGTGCCACATTAAGGGTAGAGGATGTTGAAGTAGTTCAAGTGACAAGGTTCACAGAGTCTATCACTGGGCCTTCAGTCAAGGTTTCCATTCGAATCTAACCATAGGGTCCACCTGAACATCCAGTTGACCAATGACATTGCCTGTTAGCCTTTGTCTTCTTTTATGTCTAAACTCTTCAAGTATCCTATCTTGAATCCTCTCAGCAGGCTGTCAGCTACCCTGTTTTGACTTAGGTTGCCAAGTGACATATGGGCTAGAGGAAGACTATCATACTACTTCAGGGTCTAAAAATTGAAGTCCTCTTGCTACCCCTAAAGTCTATGTTGTATCAATGCTCTGCTGTCAGCATCATACCTCCACCCTAGTATTTTATTCTCAGCATTAGAGGGTGGGGTAAACATAGCCCTTGGAATTCACTCCTCAAACAGACATTGTATAAGAGAGTCCATATCAAAATGGACTTGAGGAGGTTGCTTAGTATGGACAATTCCAAGTGAGGGTGCTGAATCCTTAATGTCCATTCTCTAAAAAGAACTCCCAGGTTCTATGATCGTTTGGACTTTCTTCCCTTTTTTGGTAGCATCACCTTCTTGCAGAGGTGAGATGATCGTTAAGGCTATCTCATAAACAGGTTCTCTTGTACTTGGTTGAGTCCTTCTTAAAGGTCTCCTAGCTAGGTTTTTCTGAGATCAGAAATCTCAAATTACTTATCATGGATCCTTCTAGTAGTCACCTAAGATTCCAGGTGACTAACCTTGAAGACTAAATAGGTGTAGGTTTTAGTCACTTTTTTTTTAATTTTTGTCTCATGTTCCCCTTATTTTCATTACAAGAATCACAGGGGGATAAGAGAATAACACCAAAGTCTTCTTCCTTATCACCAGCTCTTTGTTCTTGACTGCTGCTTTTCCCCTGCAATGGGACAGCTTCAGTTAAAGTGTCAAGGGTCTGGGTTGCCATGGTTAAGGTCTTAATGATGTAGTCACTTACTAAAGTGAGATCCTCTTCCATATAGATCTCCTTGACTTGTTTAGGGAGATCACCTCAGTAGTAAGTGGATGATGTGTGCTAGACATGGGAAAGGCAGGAGTACTCATCTGTCTTTGAGCATGGTTGGAGAAGAGTGACTCATGATACTCACTAAAGCCCATGGCTTGATCATCATAGAACTCTAGGTTGGAAATGGGTTGGTTTAGATCTAGAGGCTGGGGATGGTAACTTTCCTCTAAAGGTTGTTCACAGAGTTTTGAGACTCTGAGTGAAGGCTTAAGGCTTTTGGGGTTGTGAGCTCATTAGGCTAAGCATGAGGAACCTCAGCACTGATCACTGGTGAGATAGGAGTGGTTTGCTGCTTAGGAGAAGTAGGAGCTCTAACGTCTACTTCCTCCTGCATAGGTGATGATATGGGGGCCTGCACAAGCTGAGTAGCTTGTGCATTTGGATTTTCTTTGGTAGGTGATGCTTATATATGGTTGTGTGGTTATTAAGAAGTAGAAGTCGTGGGTTTAACACTAGCTGGTGCTGCTAGGTTGTCACCTTGAGCAATGCGCTCTAATATATTTAGGACAAGGGCTGTTTCTACCCCTGATAAGCTTACAATAGGCTTTCTCATAGTCTTAAATATGTTGGGCTTCATCTGTCTAAATTTTGAAACATTACCTGTTCCCCTTAACTATGAGCCCAGTTCACATTTAAGAATGTGCTAGACATATCTAGGGGACATGTAATATTCTAAGGAGTTCAATTTTGCAAGTAAATTAATATATACAAATTATGAATACCTGAACTTGACCCCTCGAACCATGCCATGGACTATATAGGAAAGGTCTTAAGGAATTTGGTCCCATCCTCCATGCTTGTTAGTTAAACTGTGGATGACAACATGGAGGAGGTACTTCCATTAGGAGGAGACCTTCCCTTTCCTAAAGGTTCTTACAGTGTAATCAACTTCATAGCCTATCTATACAAAGGAGTGGTTGACAACAGACTTGGGGAAGGACAAATCACCTTCTATATCAACCAGCCTTAGATGTATGTTTATGGAGGCTGGGGTGATGAAAATTGTCGTCCCCTGCACTGTGGTAGACAATGCCTTCTCCCCATCTTTGGTGAACTCTTAGCAGGTCCTTCAGAACTCCAATAGTTAATCCTCATAGAATGGAGGATCTATGGTAAGGGAAGTAAAGTAGTTGGATAGAGTTAAGAAGCAGGAAACCTCTAAGAAACCAGGATCTTTCATAGATTTTAACAAAGCAACCTTATTATGTTGCCTGTGTAGGTGCATAGGAAAATCATGTTGGTTTTTATGATCAAAGTTGGTCATTTTGAGGTAGCTTTGAGATGAAGGAAGATAAGAACAAAGGTGGTTTGTTGGAGAATTTAGGTTACAGAATTTGTAGATGAAGAAGATAGTGAAAGAGGGGGAATCGTTGGGTGTATATTATGAAATGGATTTGAGACAAAGATAATATAAAAGGATAAACTTTGAAATCCGGATGTCTGTCCCACCTCTGAAAAAGGTGCCCAAAAAGGTAGTTTTCTTGGAAGTCAAAAATATTCCAAAGGTATTTTGTCTTTGGATTTTTTTCTAAACTTCCGAAGCCAATTTTAACTTCGGAAAATATTCCTGAGTTTTTATGGAAATTTGCTTTGGTAAAAATATACTTAGAGCATTTTCTCTTTAGAGACATATTTGGTTTCGGAAGAGATTAAAACTCGGATTTTATTATTAAGATAATAAATCTTCCAAGGCTTAATTGATTTCGGAAAGAAAATTGTCCTTCAAAGCATATAAGTACACTTAGAACCATATTTTTTGCTTCAGAAGATATATCAAAATTTCTTCTGAAGGTAAATTTTTTATTAGTAGTTATTTGATTTAAAGACTTACTTTTCTTTTGAAGACAATGTTAATGTCTTCCGAAAGAAAATATGTCCAAAATTTCAAAAATTCTAAAGAATATCATTTGAAAAAGTTTCTTCCAAAGTAAATAGGGCTTATGTAGTTGATAATTTAGACAACTTACGACACACATGTTTTAGAAATAGTCTTGAATTAAGTTTTAAGAAAATCTACTCAAAGTTAATCATCCCAATAGTTGATACGAGATATTTAAATCTCTATTGATCAAAAGCCTTTTTGAATAGATCAACATATTGTTCATTTGTGTTAACTTCGACTAGTTTTATTAACAAAATTATCTCTAATTAAATGATACTTGATGTTGATGTATTTTGTCCTTGAGTGTTGCACAGGATTCTCTATGATAGTGATAGCACTGTTGTTGTCTATATGAATTGGAGTCTCCTTGAAGTGGAATCCATAGTCCAGCATCTGATTTTGAATCCAAAGCACTTGAGCACAACAGTTAGCAGCAACAATGTATTAAGCGTTAGCAGTTGATGCAGACACATAGGATTGTTTCTTGCATTGCCATGACATCTGCCAGATTTAGATTTTGCAGTCATATCACGGCCACCATAGTCACTATCTATATAGGCATACAGATTGAAGTTAGAATTCTTTGGATACTAAAGGCCTAATTTAGGAGCACCTTTGAGTTATCTAAGAATCCTCTTGACAATAAGCAGGTGTGACATTTTGGGATTTGCTTGATATCTTGCACATGTACATGTAGCAAACATGATATTAGGCCTGCTGACTGTGAGGTACATAAGAGACCCAATCATAGCTCTATAAAGGTGTTCATCTACACACTCCCCCTTAATATCAGGTCCAAGGGAGTGGTTTCTAGCTATGGGTGTCTTTGCAACCTTACATTCAGTCATGTTGAATCTTGTAAATATGTCTTGCACATACTTTGACTGACTTATGAAGATACCATTGTCAACCTGCTTTACTTGAATTATTAGAAAGAAATTGAATTCACCTATGGCACTCATTTCAAATGTATCATCATCTTCTGAAAGTAATTGCAGAGCTTTGGATTAGTTGACCCGAAGATAACATCATCTACATAAAGTTTAACCAGCATCAAGTCATTCCATGTTCCTTTGATTAAGAGTGTTCCATCTATAGTACCTCTCTTGTAGCCATGCTGATAAAGATACTAAGATAATGTCTCATAACACTTCCTTGGAGCTTGGTGCAGTCAATAAAAAGCTTTATCAAGCTTGTAGACATAATCTGGATGATCTGCTTCTGCAAGGCCAGGTGGTTGTTTGATATAGACCTAGTCATCTATCATCCCATGTATAAAAGCAAACTTGACATCAAGTTAGTAGGCCTTGAAATCCTTGGATGCAGCAAAAGCAAGGAATATCCTAACAACTTCAAGTCTATCTACTAGAGTAAAAATATCTGTGTAGTCTATCCCCTCTTCTTATGTGTACCCTTAAATAACTAGTCTAGCCTTGTTCTTGATGACAAGTCATCTGTCATCCTTCTTATTCCCAAAAACCCGTTTGGTTCCTATGGTAGTCTTCTCTTAAGGAAGAGGACATAGGTTCCAAACCTTTTTCCTTTTGAATTGAAGCAGCTCCTCCTACATTTCTTCAATCTAACTTCCATTCTTTAAAGTCTCATCAACCTTCTTTGGCTCTCTCTAGGATAAGAAACAAGAGTATAGACAAACATTTTTGTCATGGGTTTGTCCTCTTTTTCTCACCCCTATGTCAACATCTCCAATGATATTTATGGTGGGGTATCACTTGTGGATCCTGAGTTGTGAAATCACAGCAAGTCGATTGGATAGATCTAAATTTGTGAAGTTTAAATCTAGCAATGGGGTGTCTTCGACCACATCAGCATACTTATTAAGAGAAGTTTGATCCAATGAGTATGTGACATCATTTATGTTGTATTCAGTGGACTGGTTATCAGTATTAAGAAATTATTGATCATTATCACCACCACTATTTCATCGTACATTTGAAGCTCCTTCATTTGAGTATTGTGTATCTGAGCTGGAATTTGTAGGCACCTCAGATGTATCAGCTGGATTTATCATGGTTGTGCTGATAGAAACTCCATTTCCAGGGTTTGTTACCCCTGAATATGAAAAAGTATTCTTTCTTGGTCTTCTCAGCTCAAATCCTGGGTCAGGATCTCCTGTTGATAAGTTACCTGTAGATCTTGAAACATTCTCACAAGATTTGTTAAAACAGTTGGTAACTAAATCATGATCAAATAGCCAATCAGGACTAGAACCTTTAACACTGGGAGTGTGCTCATTGAAGATCATATTGGCTGACTCTTCAACTACTCTAGTTCTGAGATTGTATTCTTTATAAGCCTTAGGTTGGAAAGGGTATCCATTAACGTATCCATCATCTAATTTCTCATTACATTTGGCTACTTGATCTTTGGTATTCAAGATGGTGCAAGGACTTCCAAATGATCTTAGGAAACCAATGAAAGGTCTCCTTATGTGCCATATCTCATAAGGAGTCTTACCATGAGTCTTAACTAAAACTCTATTTGCACAAAGCAGGCAGTGTTGATTGCTTCTGCCTAGAAGGTGATAGGCAGTTTAGAGTCAGAAAATATGGTTCTTGCAGCTTTAATAAGTGTCCTGTTTCTCCTTTCAGTAACATCATTTTACTAAGGAGTCCTGTGAGCATTATATTGCCTTGTAATACCCTTTTCATCACAAAATGTGTCAAGGATTTGGTTCTTGAATTTAGTTCCTTGATCACATCTTATTATCTTGACCTTGTGATTATGTTGATTCTCAATTTTTAGAATGAAGTTCTTCAAGACCTTAGGAGTCTCATCCTTAGTTCTAAGGAAAAAGACCTAAGTGAATCTTATGAAATCATCTGTGATCACTAAACTACATGAGGTCCTTCCTAGACTCATTACACTGGTAGGGCCAAATAGATCCATGTTTAATAAGTGTAGTGGAGTAGTGATGGAGTTTTTTTCTTTTCGTTTGCGAGACACCTTGTGTTGCTTCCCTTTCAGGCATACAACACAGTGATCATCACTTGTAAACTCTTTCTTTGGCATTCCAGTTACCAAATCATTCTTAATTAATTTATTCATGTTCTTAAGTTTACATGACCTATTCCTTTATGCCAAAAGAAAGACTCATCGCTATTTGGTTTAGATAGAAAGCAAGAAACTTCTCTTGAGGTATATGTTTCCTGCATATCCATCTTACACATGTTCCCTTTCCTGGGGGCTCTGAACAGGGCATGCTCTTGATGACCACCCTGGTCTTGAGAACAATGCACTCATGCTCAGTGAAGAGCATGTTGTGTCTCTGATCATAAAATTGGGATACACTTAGTAAATTGTACCCAAGCTCCTTAATAAAGTTTACATTTTTAATGCTGAGCTTACCATTTATGACCCTACCCCTTCTAGTAATGTAACCTCCTACATCTCCTTTAAAAGAAACTGACCCTCTATCAAATTTCTTAATATTTTAAAGCAAAGAGCCATTTTCTATCATGTTCCTTGAGCACCCACTATCTTTGATCCATACATTATTCATAGTGTTTAGCTGTTCCTACACCAAAGGAGAAGTTAGTCACATTTGGAAACGTAATCCTCATTTGTCTTGGGCTTGTTAAAATGGACTGAAGACAATGCAACAATGATTGATCCTGTGTTAAGACTTTGAAGATCATCTACTGTTGCTAATGAAGAACTTTCAGTCATATCGTCTTACTTTATCTTCCACACCATCTTTGGAAGATTAGATGTGACACCTCGTACTTCTAGGTTAACACCCTTAGTCCAACCTTACTTAGTTTGTTCTTGCATAATTTATTTTACTATCTAACTTTGTTATACAATTATAATTAATTAAAACAATTTGGGTTAAGGTGGATCATATTAGTTTGAAGGGGGACTAGTATTGCATTATCATAAACTTGCTCCCAGATTAATAATCCTCCAAAGAACCTCCATGATTTCAAAAGTCCAAATTCATTCTCCACGGTTATCTTCTTAGCAAACCCTAGGGCTCTTGGAAAACCTCCAGTGACGATCTTCTTCTTGGCCGTGACTCTTACTGTCGACAACCTTTATCGCAATAATGCATCACCGGCGATTCCTCATCATCAACCATGATTTCTCAATGATGACCTGTACAGTATGAATTCTATTATTGCGTAGGTTCATTTAACAATGGTTTTGAAACCCTGGTTCACGGTTATTTTATATGGTTGATTTTGTGGGTTTGGAGTTCGGAAAACCAGATCAGTGCGTGTATTTGTCAATACCGATCGTATGAGTCTGTGTACGGGCTACGTACACCATGTAGGGGTATGATCACAGGCGTACTTTACATCTGTATCCATTTATGTAACTCGACATGGCACATGTGAGGTGTATATGCATGTATGATCTAGGCTCGAGGGTGTGGGTGAGCGTGTTTTGACAGGGGTCTGTGGAGGTGGGTGCTTCATGTGTGTATTAGTGATATTGTGGGGATGGTTGGGTGATGGTGTTACAAGGGGTGTTTGGGCACGGTTTATTATATATGGGTACATATTTTCAAGTGTGTGTGTGCTTACTTTGTAATTATGGGGGTTCGCATGGGTGTCTCGGCCCAGGGACTGCATGAAACGACAAAGGGGGTCTAGTGCTTATGAATAAATGAGAAAGACCATGAAGATTGTGTGTGTGTTATGTGCATGCATGTGTTTCTACATGGTATGTATGTGCTTATGTATGTGTGCGTTGGTGACTAACATGCGTGAGTGTGTGTTTGTGACTTGCATGTACGAGTGCACTGTGTGTTGGTTTGTGTGTATTGGTGAGTGTTATGTGATTAACCTCGAGGGTGGGTGCGTGTTCAATCGGTTATGAGGGTTCCTTCATAGGTGTTCTAACTAGTAGAGGTGAGATTAAGTATGGGCGTATGGTGGTTGTTCAATTGGAGTTTTTTGGGATGAAGTGCATACATGTAAGTCTAGTTCATAAGTTGCTGTTAATTTGTACGTATGTGCTCGGAAGTTTATTGATCATGAACTTTTGAGTACTTAATATACTAATCTATGAGTAACAAAAGCATGATCTTGGTGTATGAGTTCATGATGCGTGCATATTATGTATAAAATTTAGTATATAGATAATATTTATGTACTATATTTATATATATATATATATGTATATATGTATTTGTATATAATGTAGTGTATACATAGTATATATTATATGATGCGTGGAGTGCACATAAATAATGGAGTTTTGGTTACTGGCATTATAACTGGCACCATAACTAATATGTGGAATGCAAAACCATACCAAATTCAATTCTTAATAGTTAATTCTACTATTAATATTAAGTGTTAATTAAATATTAATCAAAGGTCAGGTTGCTTGGGAATCTAATTACTTATTCATTGCATCTGTTACTTGTGCTGTACTATTTGAGGTGAGTTTACAACCTCACTTTCTTACTATACTCTCTTTTGGGGGAGAGAAACATGTTGTTTTACAAAACCTTATGGTACATTAGATCAGTAATACTATGTTTGCTTGTTTACTAGTGTGATTTCATAAAGTCCTCCATTCGTACCGTTAACCTTGTGTTGGCGAGGTAATTGTTAGTAGTACTATTGGGTTTGACAAACCCCACCTGGGCTAGTCGTGTTAGTTTGATTGTAGGTTAAACGGGTGATTAATTAGCCTAACTTATGTTGCTGTGGCCTAGTGTTCACAGCCGAGGCAGTCTTTACTATTGTCAGTCTCGGTCACGAAGGTCACATACGTAGTAACTGGATGTAGATTAGCTACCTACACATATGCTTTGATTGCTGTATCTAGATTTCATTACTACTTACTGTTTTATGTAAACCTATGAACTCACCAGTATTAAGTAACTTATATGTTTTGTAATTATCGAGTCGTTTGGTGTAACTGATGCTTATCTGAGATCATGGTTATGCCACATGCCAAACGGTAATACCCCGTTTGTGGAAATTGAGGGCGTGAAAGATTGGTATCAGAGCATTAGTTATAGTGAGCTAAAATGTACATCTCATTTGCATTGCATTTTAGACTATAACTGGATTTGCATTAGTTACACACATATAGATTATTAAGTTATACTTGCTTGTTTTGCTTGCTTGAGAATTGTTTGCTTTAACGTATTCCTATGAGCCTTCAACTACAGGGATGGTATCTTCATCTTCTTATGCTATGTCTAAGGGAAAATACCAGTTCGTCTTGTTCCCTCATCGTTACCGTCATCTTCATTAGCGCGGGTGACTCCGAGTTACTGTGAGTCACGAGAAGGTTAATTATGATTAATGATTTACCGTACCTTTCTACATTATACATTTTGAAATTGGATGCAATATCATTGGTACCTGCCTTGGATGGTTCATCGGGGAGCATGTTCTGCCTCATGTTGAAGGCTCTCTCGGACAAGAGGTATTTTTGTCATACTTTCTTTACCTACCTTGCAACTTCTTTTCCTTGCCCTGTGGAGCAAGAAATAGCTGCACTAGTGGTTATCATAGACATTGGGAGATAGCTTATCAGAGTTTACTTATGATAATAGTATCTTACCCATCTAACCTGAGTACATTGACGGTTTCTTGCCCAAGTGAATGTTTTCCCTACTGGTCCCTTCGTACAACCATTGTTAATTAACCTTTGGTTTAATAACAATATCTTTGATTTCTCTATCATTGATAATACTCTATACTTTACAAGGTATGTTAGCTCGGAAGGGAGGAACCAAGGGTGACCATGCAAGGTAAATTACCATCACGGGGGCACACGTAATTGTATTTTACCTTGCGTGAGAAGTCTGGCGAACCCTGTCAGGTGATAACGGTCTTAGTTAGTACAAATTTTCATTTCTATACTTAGGGACACGAGAGTCTCAATCCGTATAAAACTTCACTAATGATATGGAAGCAATCATTGATCTCTACTCGTATGAAAGTTTTCATCTATTTAGATCCTTAATGGAATTTGTATTATGACAATAGTCCCAGTCGTTACGAGACGTTACTCATTCTAGCATTTTAGTTATTGGGCAATACTATTTATTTGATATGTGCACAATCTTCATAAAAGTTACATCGAAGTAGTGATACTCTGTGAGCATGTATTTTTTGTTCATTGGGTTAATCTGAAGACTTAGAGTCTTGGCCGTTTAAACGTTTCAACATTCATTTCATTTGGGATTCATCATTATTTCAACATATGTTACGTTTGTTTATTGTGACAAGGCGTTATGATGACCCCGTCCGTAAGTGCAACTATCATCATCACAGGCCATGCAATAAGAACATCTAAGAGCGCTCTGCGAGAATTTAGCCATACCTTCAAGAACTATCATGTGAACATCCCGGCCAAGTCTTCTCGGCCTCAAGAAGCACAGAAAGGATGTTACGCGTGTAGACAACATGTGCAATTAAAAGGAAACTATCCAAAGCACAAGAAGACTAGAAACCGATAGAAATAGTAGTTCTATTTCCGCATTGTCTCATTCGAGTGTTGATTTAAGTTTCATACCCAGTGTAGTTCTTACCAGCTTAAGTTCCAATATCTACCAAAAAGTAACCGATGGTAGAGCTATAACCGCCACACAGGTGCTTGGTAGTTGTAATCTAGGTTTTCTAGATATTTGTTCGATATAAGTCTGATTCCTATTACTCATGATAGCTTTGATGTCTTGGTGGAAATGGATTGGTTGTCCAAAAGCAAATAGAGATCATTTATGGAAACAAACTGATTAAGTCATCTCTTCCTAGTGAAGGGATCCTTACGGTAGAAGGGGACAAGGTTGGTGCTGTGGTGGGTATCATCTCATACGTGAAGGCGCATAACTATCTCAAGAAAAGACATTTCGATCTACTAACACTAGTTATAGAGAAGATGGCAGATGAGAAGCATGTTGAAGATATTCCAGTTATTGTAGACTTCCCTGAACTATATCCAGAAGACTTAACTAGCCTTCCTCCATGCAGGCAGGTGGAGTTTCAGATAGAGTTAGCACCGGGAGCTGCTCCGATCGTTCGGACCTGTACCGTTTGGCACCAAACGAACTAAAGAGTTGTCTAAGCAATTGCAGGAATTGCTAGACAAGGGATTCATATGTCCCAGCTCTTCACCTTGGGGAACTCTAGTGCTTTTCGTGAAAAAGAAGGATTGAACTTTCAGAATGTGTATTGACTACCAGGAGCTGAACAAGGTGACGATCACAAAAACATATCCACTCCCGCACATTGATGACTTGTTTGACCAATTACAAGGATCAAGCTACTATTATAAGATTGACTTGAGATCAGGTTATCATCAGTTATGGGTTCCATAGGAGGACATCTCGAAGACGGTGTTCTGGACTCGCTATGGACACTACGAGTTTGCAGTAATGCCTTTTGGACTGACCAATGCCCCATCAGTTTTCATGGACCTCATGAATCGTGTTTACAAACCTTATTTGGATAAGTTTGTCATTGTCTTCATTGATGACATACTAATCTACTCTCAGAATAAGGAAGATCATGAGGAACACATGAGAATCATTCTGGATTTGTTGAAGAATGAACAACTTTATGCAAAGTTATCAAAATTCAACTTCTTGATGCGTGAAGTGAAATTTCTTGGGCATGTGATGTACAAAAACGGTATACATGTAAATCCTTCAAAGATTGAAGCAATCAAAGATTTGCCAGAACCAAAGACGCCTACTGAGGTGCGACAATTCCTTGGTTTGGCAGGCTATTAAAGACGATTTATTGAAGGATTCTCAAAGTTCGCACAACCTTTGAATGCACTAACTCACAAGGGAACCATCTGAAAATAGTGCAGCAAAGAGGAAACAATGTTTCAGGCGCCTAAAGACAAACTCTACATCGCACCGATCCTAGCTTTACTAGACGGAACTGATGAGTTTGTTTTTTATTATGATGCATCCACCCAGGGTTTGAGATGTGTACTAAGGCAACACGACAAAGTCATAGCTTATGCATCTAGATAGCTCAAGGTACATGAGAAGAATTACATAACGCATGATATGGAACTAGGAGGTGTAGTGTTTGCCTTGAAGACATGGAGGCACTACTTATATAGAACCAAGTGCATAATCTATACCGATCATAAGAGCCTCCAGTACATATATGATCAGAAAGAGCTGAATATACGACAATGATGGTAGTTAGAATTGCTCAATGATTATGACTATGCAACCAAGTACCACCCGGGTAAGGCTAATATGGTAACCGACGCTCTTAGTCTAAAGGGAACACCAAAACCTCCTCGAGTGCGTGCATTCCAACTGACCATCCACTCTGATCCGCCAGTGCAAATCAAGGCTACTTATCTAAGGCGTTGAAAACTGAGAACCTGAAAGCAGAATCCATGCGGGGCATGGAGAAACAGTTAGAGATCAAAGCTGATGGAATCTATTATTTCATGAAACAGATTTGCGTACCATAGTATGGGGATTTACGAGAGCTATTAATGGATGAAGCTCATAAGTCACGTTACTCAATTCATCCAGGTTCAGCAAGATGTATCAAGATCTGAAGGAGTTCTACCGATGGCCGAACAAGAAAGTTGAGATTGCCAACTATGTAAATAGATGTTTAACTTGCTCTAAAGTTAAAGTGGAATACAAAAGACCATCCGGTTTACTTCAGAAACCGGAAAGTCCAGTATGGAAATGGGAGCAGATCTCGATGGACTTTATCACAAAGTTACCTAGGACTCCCAGTGGATACGATACCATTTGGGTTATAATAGATCGCTTAACAAAATCCGTGCACTTTCTGCCAATCCGAGAAACTGATCGAATGGAGAAGCTGACATGAATTTATTTAAGGGAAATAGTCTCTCGGCATGGTGTGCCAATATCTATCATATTTGATCGTGACGCTTGATTCACTTCTTATTTCTGGCAATCTTTACAGCGATCGTTGGGGACGCAGCTGGATATGAGCACTGCGTATCATACGCAAACCAATGGTCAGAGTGAGTGTACGATCTAGACACTGGAAGACATGTTGCGTTCCTGTGTGATCGACTTTGGAAGCAGTTGGGAAACTCATTTACCATTGGTTGAGTTCTCCTACAATAATAGTTATCACACCTCAATCAAGGCCACACCATTTGATGCACTATATGGACGCAAGTGTTGATCACCTATCTATTGGGCAGAAGTTGGAAAAAGCCAACTTACAGAACCTGAGCTTGTGTACGAGGCAACTGAGAAGATCATTCAAATTCATAACCGTATGGCAGCAGCAAGTGATCGACAGAAGAGTTATGCTGATAAACACTGTAAACCATTGGAATTCCAGGTTGGTGATAAGGTACTCCTAAAAGTCTCACATTGGAAAGGTGTAATACACTTTGGAAAGCATGTAAAACTAAATCAAAGGTACGTTGGACCATTTGAGATTGTCAAACGGGTTGGTCCAGTAGTCTATCGGCTGAATTTACCTGAAGAGCTCAGTGGATTACACAACGTGTTTCACGTGTGAAATCTGAGGAAGTGTCTAGCCGATGAATCAATTGTAGTTCCATTAGAGGAACGGGAAATTAATGAACAACTTCGTTTTGTGGAAGAACCAGTGGAGATCATGTATCGAGAAATCAAAATCCTAAAGCGTAGCAAGATTCCTCTTGTACGCACTAGGTGGAATTCAAAGCGTGGACCAGAGTTTACCTGTGAATACGAGGATCAAATAAAGAAGAAGTATCCACAACTGTTCAAAGATCAGGCATCTACTTCTTAAGGTATCATTTTATAGATATCTTTCTTTAAATTTCTAGATGAAATTTCCTTCAACAAGGGGATGATGTCTCAACTCTCGTGAAACCTTATATTTTCTTACTTTTGGTTGGTGTGGAAATCCTTAGAAACCCTAGATTGCCTATGTTGTAGATAACTGATCAGCTTACTCATTAGTCGTTCGTTGACCCTGATGGTCTAATTTTCCGAGTTCGTTAACCCTGATGTTCTAATTTTCCTCGTTCGTTATCACTGATGTTTTAATATTCGGGATGAAAATTCCTTCAACAAGGGGATGATGTGACACCTCGTACTTCCAGGTTAACACCCTTAGTCCAACCTTACTTACTTTGTTCTTGCTTAATTTATTTTACTATCTAACTTTGTTATACAATTATCATTAAATAAAACAATTTGGGTTAAGGTGGATCATATTAGTTTGAAGGGGGACAAGTTTTGCATTTTCATAAACTTGCTCCCAGATTAATAATCCTCCAAAGTACCTCCATGATTTCAAAAGTCCGAATTCATTCTCCACGGTTATCTTCTCGAAAAACCCTAGGTCTCTCGGCATACCTCCAGCGACGATCTTCTTCTTGGCCGTGACCCTCACCGTCGGCAGCCTTGCTCGTAATAACGCATCACCGGCGATCCCTCGGCATCAACCGTAAGTTCTCAACGACCACCCGCACGGTATGAATTCTATTATTGCGCTCCTTTAAGTATGGTTTCAAAACCCCGATTCACGATTATTGTATATGGTTGATTTTGTGGGTTTGGAGTTCGGAACACCGGGTCAGTGTGTGTATTTGTCAATACCGATAGTATGAGTCTGTGTACGGCCTACGTACACCATGTAAGGGTATGATCGCAGGCGTACTTTACATTCCTATCTGTGTACGTAACTTGATGAGGCACATGCAAGGTGTATATGCGTGTATGATCTAGGGTCGAGGATGTGGGTAAGGGTGTTCCGACAGGGGTCTATGGAGGTGGGTGGTTTAGGTGTGTGTTATGTGCATGCGTGTGTTTCTGCGTGGTATGTATGTGCTTATGTATGTGTGTGTTGGTGACTAACATGCGTGAGTGTGTTGTGTGTGTGTGTTTGTGACTTGCATGTACGAGTGCACTGTGTGTTGATTTACGTGTGTTGGTGAGTGTTATGTGATTAACCTCGAGGGTGGGTGCATGTTCAATCGGTTATGACGGTTCCTTCTTAGGTTTTCTAACTAGTAAATATGAGATTAAAAATGAGCGCGTGGTGGTTGTTCAATTGGGTTTTTTTGGGATGAAGTGCATACATGTGAGTCTAGTTCATAAGTTGCTGTTAATTTGTACGTATGTGCTCGGAAGTTTATTGATCATGAACTTTTGAGTACTTAATATACTAATCTATGAGTAACAAAAGCATGATCTTGGTGTATGAGTTCATGACGCGTGCATATTATCTATAAAATGCAGTATATAGATAATATTCATGTACTATATATATATATATGTAATGTATTTATATATAATGAAGTGTGTACATAGTATATATTAAATGATATGTGGAGTGCACATAAATAATGGAGTGTTGATGACTCACGCCGTAACCGAGCTGTGGAATGCGAAACCATACCAATTCATTCTTATTAGTTGATTCTATTGAGTGTTAATTAAATATTAATCAAAATTCAGGTTACTCGGGAATCTAATTACTTATTCTTTGTATATGCTACTTGTGTTGTGCTATTTGAGGTGAGTTTACAGCCCCACTTTGTTACTATACTCTCTTTTGGGGGAGAGAAACATGATGTTTTACGAAACCTTATGGTACATTAGATCAATAATATTGTGTATGCTTCTTTACTAGTGTCATTTCATAAAGTCCTCCATTCGGACCGTTAAGCATGTGTTGGTGAGGTAATTGTTAGTAGTAATATTAGGTTTGACAAACCCCACCCGGGCTAGTCGCACTAGTTTGATTGTAGGTCAAACGGGTGATTAATTAGCCTAACTTCTATTGCTGTGGCTTGGTGTCCACAGCCGAGGTAGTCTTTACTTTTGTCAATGTCGATCATGAAGGTCACATACGTAGTAACTGGATGTGGATTAGCTACCTACACATATGCTTTGATTACTGTAACTGGATTTTAGTACTACTTACTGTTTTCTGTAAACCTTTGAACTCACCAGTCTTTGTACTTAATTTAGCATGTTTTCTCCCAGGTTCGTGACGTGGCACGTCTAGGAGCACATCATTCATTGCATATCTCCATTATTTATTTTTAAATTGGTTTAATGGTCAATCTACATTTACTTTCACTTAAAGTGGTTTGGGTGCCTGTTTGTGCGGTTTTAAGAATGTTTAAATGTTTCCCAAATTCGCTTCCGCAATAGTTAAACATGATTGGTTTTCTTCACCATTATTATGTAAGTTATATGTTTTGTAATTATTGAGTCGTTTGGTGTAACTGATGCTTATCTAAGATACTGGTTATGCCACAAGCCTAACGGTAATACCCAGTTTATTGAAATTGAGGGTGTGATATTAGACTTGACCTTCAACACTTTGGAAGTTTTAAAAAATTTGGAAGTTTTGAAGACTGTGCCTTTGGAAGATCTTGCTTTCACTGCAGCAAGCTTCCGTGCTTTGGAAGCATTCCTTTCTTTCGAGACCAGTTTTTATTCCGAAGGTAAGTTTTCAGTTGTCTCCATCACCACTTTGGAGCTTCCAAAAGGAAAATATTTTCCTTCTGAAGCTTTCTTTTTCTTCTATTCAGAAGTCTTCTTTTTAGTCATGTGGATAGTACTTTTGGGATTGTAGATACAATCCATAGCAAAATAAGAAGTACTACCATACATGATACAATCAACTGGCTTCTTTCTGAGAGTATTTCTTTGAATAGAAGATTGACCTTGATCACTTTCCATCTCCATCTTCATCTTCTCAAAAGCTATAACAAGCTTCCAAGGGTGAGGCTTGCACTTGGAGCTGGATGGTTCAGGTTGTGTAGCAGTGGTACACAACTGATCAGCCTTCTAAGGAAGAGTTGGACATAAACTAGATCTCCTAGTACTAGAGTTCATAGTTGAGTCCTCAGCCTTTACCACTTCAAATCTTGTAGAGATAAAGACTTGTTTCTTTTTGGAGTTGAAAGTGGCCTTGATCACTTGAGCATTCTTTGATCTTCTTTTGGCTGCTCTGATCAAGTTCTTCCTGTTAGACTTTGTCGTATCTGGTTTCTTCCTCTCCTTACGAGAATAGTGACCCTTTGTAGGCCGATCTTCTTTACTTTTCTTAGATCCATCGTTCATTATCTCTCTTCATCATCTTTTTCAGTACGGTCTATGAGGGAAAGCTCATCTTGACAAGTTCTACACCTAGGAGATCTTACAGATAGTAGAGTGTGTGGAGGAGCTATATCAGTAGATCTTAATCCCTGCTTTTTCTGATAACACACTTTTGCATACAAGGATGATGATATTATGTTCTTGAAGGTCTGTTGGACCCTGAAAGGATCATACATGCTAATTCAAGTGGTGGTTGATGGTTATTCTGTTGGTAACATCCCACAAGTCCAAGAAGATATGC
>BJCN01343742.1:0-12008 GCA_018326445.1 Flaveria brownii
GTTTTTTAAGATAGATATAATTTAAACTACTATTATTTATATGAGAAACTAAAATATGAGTTAATTAGGAAAGCATGCAAAGTATAGTTAATGTTAAACTCGAACCCGGGTCTTATGTATGGTGAAAAAGCTCACAATCCAGCAAGATAAATGTCATTCCATGTTTTAATTTTGTTATATATAATATATAACATACAAAAAAAATAAAAATAAAAAAATCCCCACCGATATATATAATATATAATTATAAGAAAATAAAAAAAATCAAAAAAGTTCCACCGACATCTTAGATTAATAGTAATAGAAATTATACATTTAGGGGCTGTTTGGGATTCCTTCTCAAAAGTCCTTGACTTATTTACTTGTCAAATAAGTTCATAAGTTAGTATGAAGTGACTTATTAACTTATTTTCCTCACAACAATTAGATTACCAAACACTATAAAATTACTTTTTAACTTTTTAAAAATTAATAAGTTAAAAAGCAAATAAAAAAACATTCTCAAACACCCACTTATACATTTATTACTTTGAGCATATTACATAACTAGTCTCTATGTACAAAAAGTATAAAACGTATTTTCATTTAACGGAAAAAAATTAACGGTGTTAGTAGATTGGAGTTATGGATTACAAATCACAGTAAGTAAAACTACAGTTTTAAAATGTTTAAATAAAAAACGTTGTTTGAGCCAAACCATATAAGAAAAAGCGAAGTTTATTCTAGATAATATAACCCTTCACATTGTGTTGTACATTATAATTAGTTGAAATATATTACAATTCAAATGTCGCATCTTTTTTCTTTAAAATATGTTATATCACTATAATAATGTTGTATTTTTTTGGTTTAACATGATTGTGGGCTTTATTTTTGTTGATATTGGACTGTTAGGCTTGAATATTTGAGGCATTGAGCTATGAAGCCTGTGCGCTGTGGACACCTGGCTCCATACCCGGAACTAGAGGTGCACAAAGAAACCGGGTCCTCGACCGACCCGGAAACCCGACCCAAACCCAAACCGGTTTGGAACCGGTAATAGGCCAAACCGGTTCCAACCCGAAAAAAAACCGACGGTTTGGGACCGGTTTGGAGTATTTGGGGTGAAACCGGTTTGGAACCGGTTTTTACCAAAACCGGTTTACGAACCGGTTCAACAAAACCGGTTTGGAACCGGCCCAAAAAACCGGTATGTGTATTTTTTATAATTTAAATATATTATTTACTGAATTAAAAATTAAAAAATACCGGTTTTTGGAACCGGTTTTTGGAACCGGTTTTTGGACCCGAACCGGTTAAGAACCGAGTCGGACCGGTTCCAACTGGGTTGGGTTTTTTCCACCCAAAACCGGTTCCGACCTGACCCGATTCTTGGTCAAAAACCGGTCTTGATTGCGTTGACCTGAAACAGGTCCGGTTCGGACCCGAACCGGTTC
Organism: Flaveria brownii; assembly: GCA_018326445.1. Lineage (NCBI taxonomy): Eukaryota > Viridiplantae > Streptophyta > Magnoliopsida > Asterales > Asteraceae > Flaveria > Flaveria brownii. Next base: position 1,437 of record BJCN01343742.1, read on the forward strand.
CAGGAAAAAAACCGGTTTGAGCACCTCTACCCGGAACCCGGGTGATATAAACCCTTTTTTTAACCTTTGCTTACATTTTAGTGTAAAATCACGAATTTATACCAACAAAAACATGCCGATTAAATAATTATATATATACTTAAAAACAAAACAAAGATCGGTGGTTATACTTTTACTTTCTTTTCTTCTTTTTAAGTGTGTGTAATATATATATGTATTGAAGCGCATGATTGGTTTCTTGATCTGGTGGTTTGTAGTGTATGGTAACGTAAAGTTGGTGAAGGTTCAAGCCTTGGCACTTCAACTTTGCAGCCTTTATTTTTTAAGCAAATGATGTTTACCTTTAATTCCTTATAACTATTTCTATTTTACTTTTATTTAGAAAATTTTCCCTTAAAACATTTAACATTCAATGTTAATTTAAATTTACTTTTTTGTTTAATAAGGAAAGATTACATACATTTTCGTGCTTATTTTTAAATATGTTTTGAATTGGTCTACGATTGACGTATTTTTTGTTTGGAAACGAGTCTTGTCAAATATAATATATTTTCATTTGATAATATAAATGTGAGTTACTTAATGTTTTAACAAAAATATAGTTTGGAAATGATTCAGGCCGATTGTAGTCTATGCTTTATTTCATCACATACGTCAGTGGGGCACATGTTTATTTTTTATGTATGTTTTGAGTTATTCTATGTTTCGACGTAAATTTTGTTTGGAGTCGGCCTTAATATAATACGTTTTCATTCAACGATATAAATTCAAATTACTCTACTTTCTTACATAAATTTAGTTCAAAAACGAATTTGGTCGATTGTAATCTTTACTTTATCATGCCGCATACAACGCCGCCACAACGTGCGGCGGGTAAAAAACTAATTAGGCTTAAAATATAAATTGGGACGTTATTACTCTTTTTAACTTTTAAATTCAGCATAAATAACCAACCAATTAAAGTTTGACAAAATGGATTTTAATAATACAAACTATCACTTATTGACCGTTAATAATTTATACTATCAGTTTGACCAATAATAATCATAGCTTTCATTTTTATTGTCAGGAGCAATCTTAGTAACATAATTATTTATATTTATACACTTGATTTCCATTTGATTTTGCTCAAAATGGTGATTTTGAATGAAATAAGAAGACACAATAAAATAGAATGAAAAATGAGTGAAAATCAAGTGTAAACCAATAAAAATTATGCTACTTGGATTATCATTGGTAACAAAACTGAAAGTTGGGATTATAATCGACCAGTTTTATAGTATGGATTATTATCAGTCAATAGATTATAATTTGAATTATTAAAATCCAATTTGTCTTAAAGTTTTCATGTAATATCCCCCTCTTATACTTGCCTAAAAATAAACAATTCTAAGCCACAAAACCACTACGCTGACCCAAGACGAAGCATTTAGCTAAACGTATTCACAAGTGCGACTTGGAATTGACCCAACTCCTAGGCTAAACTCCATGTACAAAACTCCCCATGCGCAGAGTACAAGAGTGTCGGGGCACTTTGGGTTGATGTATGCATTCTTAATCTGCATTCTATAAAGGTACTTTTCTCACAATTTGAACCACCAAGGTCTAGTTCACAACTCACATGACACTAATGACAACAATTTTACTATTGCTCCAAGGCTCGCATTTTATCTTTTAGACTAAACCCAAAGCCTCAATTTTAAAAGTATACTTTATATATTTTCATTTTGTGACAAAAGTATGATAAATAGGGGCAAAAAAAGCCCAACCACGATCATAAAAGTAGATTGATTTGCTATAACTTATATCAAAACATGAGTTTGCTTTCATGGTGTTTAAAATGACAATAATGACCCTAATCAAAAAGAAGAAAGCATCATAAGTTAACACTGACGAGTGATGTCAATATCTATTTGTTAAACAGATATCTACAGCAAAACAAAACATGAGTTTGCTTTCATGGTGTTTAAAATGACAATAATGACCCTAATCAAAAAGAAGAAAGCATCATAAGTTAACACTGACGAGTGATGTCAATATCTATTTGTTAAACAGATATCTACAGCAAAACAAAACATGAGTTTGCTTTCATGGTGTTTAAAATGACAATAATGACCCTAATCAAAAAGAAGAAAGCATCATAAGTTATTACATGCTATCAATCAGTTAGCCAGGAGTTCATCTGGGTCAACTCCATTTTGACTTTCAAGCTCCTTCAGCGTTGACCCTACAAGAGACTGCATGTGGAATGGGAAATAAGTAAACAGGGGTTATAATAGTAATTAAAAAAATTATTTTTTAAAATTCTTAGTTACAGGTAATGCAGAAAGAGAGATACATAAATAAATGCCAAGAAATATTAGTGCAAATTTTAGATGACAAGATGGTCGGGCTACACGGGTTGAGCGAAGGTGACAAACGTTCGGGTTGAAACGGGTTTTTTTTATGGGCTGAATCAGGTAGTGTGGACTCGAAAACATTCCATTTTATATAAGTAATCAATGTGTTAGTTATGATTACAAAAACACATTATTTAAAAAATAACTTAAACCTTTAAAATAATGAAATTAAACAACTTTGGAGGTTGCAGACATCACATGTAAACTTAGGCCAACTTTCAACCCATTTGACATGTTCCTCTTTCGCAATTTCACAAGTTTGATAGCCCAAACCGACCAATTTATAAGTAACTTGGATGGAAATTTGATCACACCTCTTACACACGCAAGGTTCAAGAGGTGGTATAATGCAATGAGATCGAGTTAGAGCGGAGATATTTTCATGTGGGATTTGGGCTTGACCTGCCAACCCTTTGTCCATTTTTCTAGTATTTATTTAGAAAAAAAAAATTAAAGATATCTACAAAAACCATATTGTTTAATTACTAAGTTGACTTTTCTTTTTAAAATAAAAATGACATCGTAAGCATTTGAATACAAGTTTTGTAGACTTTTGACGTGTTCTCATCTTAGCTAATTTTTCTAATCTCTCCCGATTAAGATAAAAACGCAACCACATCAACTCAGTCATATGTGGGGTAAATTGGCACTTCTAAGGCCTCACCAGTCACCCCCACTCACACAGCACAAGGGGGTGTTGGGTAACAGACTAACAGGGCAAAATAGAAAATCTTTTGTCAATCTTGTAGCTTTTATATAATTAATGTATTAGGTCTTACACTATATTATATAAATAATTAACAATATAAATTCTTTTAAATAAAATGATTGTTAAACAGTGCAAGCATTTAAACATGTGTTAGGAGAGGCTAACCTGGAGTTCCTCTTCACAGATTCTAAGTTTCTCACCATACTCTTTCACATTATGAAAACATTTATAAAGCTGCAAATATGATTTATACATATCATGAATACAACAAAAGTTCACAAAGCTTAATACATGAATATGAAAATAATAATAATAATAAATATTCAAGGGCAACACCTTAATCAACTGTTTCTTGCGATTTGCAGTAAGTTTCCTGGCAGAGGCAAGTGCATCCTCTAGTTTCTGCAACCATCAATAGAATGTTAGAATAGTAAAAGGTACCGGGGGCAGGGGCCAAATGGACGTGTCGTGTAAAAAGTCAGAAAGGGGTAAGTTTGTACACCTGAAACCTTTTTGTCTAACTTTTGTACAGTTTACAAATAATTTGTGTTGATGTAATTACATAAAAGAAATAATTCTTTGAGTAATGCAACCTTTAGATCCTAGGTTATAAAAGTAAACTTTAAGCGACTTTCAACCCACTTTTTTTATCAATATTTTTTGGCTATTTGAAATGTTACAAGAAAATCATAACCAAGACGTTGTGGTTCAAGTCTACAAATCGTAACAGGTGGAGATGGTAAATTGGATGGGACAGGTTGTATGGGTCGAAACGATTTGATCCAAATGCCTTTTCGTCCAGTTAAATAATGTGTAAATGTAATTACAAAAAAAAACATATATAATTAAAATAACTTGATTTCTTGAATAAGGTGTTTAGTGTGTTGTTATATGCAATAAAAAGCACCTTATGCAACTTTTACCCATTTCCTTTTTAGCTAATCATTCAAAATTTTATCTATTTGACTTGCGCATAATGTAAATGCATCAATGCATAAAATATACTCTACGTTTATTAACCTGAGACTTCTCTTGTAGCTTCAATACATGATCACCTCTCTCTTCTGCAAGCCCTTCCATGCGACTAACCTGGGGTACACAATTTTATTGTTAAGAGAAATCACACACAAAAGTAAACATAATCCTTAGGATCTGCAAAAAATTAACATTGTACTATTAGAATTAATGTCATAATAAGTGTGTGTGTGTGTGTGTGTTTCAAAACTCCAGATTAGTTTGATGTTCAAGACTTCAAGTTCATATATTTGAAGTTGAGAAGAATGCAACTTACTTTTGGTATATACAACAATAGCTATAGAAAATATCTAGAAAGTACATCTTCTATATAAACTAAAACAATTAAGAATCATGTTGATAACTTTTAAATGTTAAATGAAGTGGTTTTAGTTTTAAGCTCTTTTTAATAGAAAAGACTATATATGTTTCAACAATTTATTGATAGCTTGAAAACTTAGTGCTTCTAAATTTTACTTGTACCACCAAGGCCACAATGTGCACATCGATGTGGCAATTTTGAACCACTTGTCTATAAATGGATTGATTTGGATTGCAATTATCTCCAATGGATCAAATTCAAATGGGTAAAACTCAAACCTTTGCAAAAATGAAAACCAGTAAAATGGGACAAGTGTCACCCCCATGTTTCAAAAATGCTTAAACCCACCTAAATCACTTTATTAAAGATAAAGATATAGATCATTATTCAAATGATATAGTATTAATAGTATTTGATACATTAATTTATAATGTTCAAAAAAACAAAAAAGTATTAACAGATTGGCCCAATCCGACCCAGCCTGTTTAGACCCATATTATAAGATTGAATGTTTAGACCCATTATCCAACCTGTCCACTTTGTCACCATATATTTACCGTTAACAAAGCTGTCGAATGTTGAGCGCCTTTTTACGCGTAAGGTAAAGTAACCAAGTGACTTAACAATAATTAGTAGAAAACCAAAAGCAGTAAATTAAAATGAAAGAATGAGAAAAAAAGATTTTCTGCAACTGTATAGCATTTTATATTCAGTTTAGCCAGAGAATCAAACACATGTTGAAAGCCACAAGTCCACAACATCATATACTGACTAATGCCATAAATTAATACGACGCAGTTTCAATTGACTGCGCAAGACTTAAGAGGTAACAAGATTTGTGGGCTGGGTGATGTGTCAAAAAGGGTTCATGTTAAGCTGGTCACTTTTTAATACGGGTTAGATCAACCCACCATCACTTTTTTGGTGATCTTTTTTCTATACGTAATATATATATGAAGTATGATTACAAATATATATTAATACGCCAATAATCTCATAATAAAATGCTCTAGGAGGCTGTATGCATTAAAAATAGACTTTCCACATCTTTTAACCATGTGACCCATTCCACTATCAACTAAACTTGTTAATTTGACCCATGTTTGAGATAAAACATAGCCCAAAACTATCCATTCACAATTAACAATGTCGAAGTTGCCACTTCAACCAAGAATTGAATAACCTTCTTACAAGCAACATATTACACATTAACGATGACTAAAAGAGCATTGGTATAAGCAAAGATTCAAACCTCCTTTTGAAGTTCTTCTATTTTTTGGTGTGAGATATCGAGTTGCTTTGCAACCTGATGATACATCGATGGAGTACTCAGATAAGCAAGACATAATTATGATGCCAACATGCCAAGCTTGAAGAAAAATTATATATACTTCAATAATATTAGAATTTTGAATCAAACGATTTAGGAGCTTAGTTGTGTTGAAAACACTCTTTTTACCCGAACATTTAAATTTTTTTCTAGATAACTTGTATGCCCTTTCAATAATAACTAAATTTAGAATAATATAGATGCTTTATGCATCAATAACACACTATAGGTTACTTTAAGCATGTTTCCTTTTAATCTATTTCTCACTTCACATATCTGACCCATTACAAATAAAACCATAACCCGAATCAACCCGTTCATCAGTAAATGGAAGAGGATCCTTACCTGATCATGACCTTCATGGTTTGAACCAGATGGATGATCTCTGGTATGACGCTCACTTAAATCTGAACTGCACAAAAGCACCAGGGAGAACAAATAAAATTTCTTAACTTATTTGAATGAAAAATTTATGATTTTTTCCTTCTTAAAGATGTTCTATAATGTGTTTATTCAGATGATAAATGATTAAACAAATTTTCTCGATTGTAATAAAGATTAGTTTTTCATTATGCATAGATCAATGTTTTTCAACATTAAACGGTAATGATTATTTTTTCTAGGTGTGACACCCTACGTAAATGCCACATTGGCCGTGGATGACCTTCCTAAGAAGTTTTCACTCGGGCAACCAAAAGAGGGGTCGAGTGTTACACTAGGTCTAGTGTTCATTTTATTAGAGTGCTATGTTATGCAATTATCTTTTTGAGTATAATAACCATCAAAACACATATGAATAGATCTATGGCATTTTTCTCATTATATAACCTCTAGAAGTATCAAGGCTTTAAGTTTAAGAGCATTTTGTCGTTTTAAAATGATACAACAAAAAGCTTGATGAAATGACATTAATTGAACCAAATTGATATTTGGGCACCCAGCACCTACCCTCTAAATTTGTTTTAGTATTTGCGTGGTCTTACTGAATATTGTTTGATACTTGGGTGGGTGACCTATGTATACACATTGTCCCTAAGATTATATATACTAAGATGGGTATAACCAAAAAAAATGTAAAATATTCATTAACTCATTCATAGTGATTTTTTAGAACAAGCACAATATAATAGGTATGAAATAATAATAATTATTCTCTTACCCATTTGTTAGTTTTGCAGGTTGATCTTTATACTTATTCCCACCTCTTAATATCTCCTTTTCATGATCCATGTCTGTTTGGTCATAATCTCTTTCACATTCAAGGTCAACGTCATCCATGTCTTTATCTCGATCATGTCCCCTGTCCCGGTCAACAAAACGGTCCCGCGGCCGATCAACATCACGAACTCGGTCATATCCTCTTTCTTTACCCTGATCACGATCTCGAGACCATTCCCTGTTTTGGTCCCGAGAACGATCACGTTCACGAACATACTCTCTATTTCTACCCCTATCAAACTCCATGTCTCTGTTATTATTGTGACGAAAATTGTCACGGCCAAAGTTTGACCTCCCACCTCTAGTCTTGACTTCATTGACTTTTACAGCCCGTCCATCAATGGTCTAGTAGAGATCCATTAAATCAAACAATTAGATATATTACAACTAAAATGTTGAAATTAAAGAATATTTCTAGAAGTGAAGTATTACATATAGCAGAGGTGGAAAAATGAGTGGGTTGGGCAACAGGTCAAATATGCTTGAGTGAAAGAGGTAAATTTTTATATAGCGCTCAAAATCAGCCGGGTTCGGCCAAATAAGCGAACACTTTTGTGACCATTTCTCTCTAAGTTTTATATGGTTATTTAATATGGTTACAAAAAGTACATAACAAAAATTTAAACATTAAACGGATCACGGCATTGTAAGCACTTGAATACAAGTTCGCAGCTTTTAACACATTTTGTTTTAGCTAATTCTGTTTTATTTTACTAAATGAACCCATTGCCAACAACAGACAGACTGAATTGACCTGTTTCCATACAAATCGGTTGAGATTGTCACCTCTAGTAAGGAGCGTTACTGGCCAATAAGTCAATAACACCAATATATAACTAACCACATATGTCCTTCTATCACTATCATTTACTTATGAATGTGTTGAATGTTGATAAGTATTGAGTTTTATCTCTAACGAGCAAACAAAATAAGTTAAAAGGAACCAATTCAAATGAGTTGGTTGGGCTGAAGGTAAATATATTTTTAATGCATAAAACCTCCTAAACCTTTTTTTAATAAGAAAATTGACAATTATCAAAATAATATAGCCTTGTAATAGTGCTTGACAATAAAGTTCTCAGACTCAGTGTTGTAAAAATCGCTAGACGCTAGTCGGGTGGTGAGGTAGGGACCAGGGAGTAATCGGGATTAATAGGTTTGGATTTTATAAATTATATGTATATAGTTAAGATTATTATACTTCAAACATAAATAATTAAACATAAAAATAACAATCAAGTACTTCAAAGATCAAATAGTTCAAAACATAAATAATTAAACATAAAAATAACAAGCAGGTCGCCGGAGTAGAGCAGGTCGCCGACGCAAAGGGGGTCGCCGGAGCAGAGCCGGTCGCCAGTGCAAAGCAGGTCGCAACTCGGTGGGGAGGAGGTCGATGGATCTTACTTTAAGTTAGATGGAATTGGGGCCAGGTCTAACTTAATAAGCAAAAATATCCTGTTGACCGAATTTAACCGCCTAGAAAAAACACCTCCGATTGCACTGATTAACTCTGATTACCACCGATTAATCCTGATTTCTTCCACCTAGGACCGACTAGCGATTAATGGCGCCGATTAGCTGAAATCGACAAGGCTAGGGGCCGACTACCGATTAATCGGCCGCCTAGCCCTATTTTTACAACACTGCTCAGATTTCGGATAAGCTGTTTCGGGTTCAATGAAAACCAACCCATTTCAACCCCTACCAAAAAAATTTATTTGTTTTGACTGATTACCCCACTCACCAATTCCGCCACCTCTAATCCAAAACATTGATGGCCACAAATACAAAAACATCAGAACATGACTAATCGCAAATACCCTTCCATCCATATCACTGATGGCGTTAACTGCAGAACGGGGATTTGTAAAAGTAACAAACCCATAGCATTTTCCACCTACTCCACGGTCATTAATTATCTGGAAATGAAATGTAAACACAGATAGAATTAGGTAATCCTTTATTTAGGAAATAAAATGTATACAACTGAAAGCCACAGTAGTAGATAAACAATCTTTGTTGAAATCACAAGTAATAAAAACAGTGAAGAAGTTTGTGGTTTGGCATCAAAATATATTTATGGCAGATGATCATTGGTTCCTAGGAAAGGCGGATCCAGGTTTTCTAATCAGAGCACACAATAGGCTACTATAACAAAACATTATTCAGATATGTATTAACAGAATTATATTACAAACTCTGTTGTCAAGCTGCCACAAGGCGCGCGCCTAGGCCCTCAGGCGCAGCCCAACACAGCCTTGTCGCCTCACTTTAAAAAACCTTTTTTCGGGCGCATTTTCAAACCAAATTCCGGCCAAAAAAAGTCTGAACAGGCCTACAATTAATACACTAGCCTAAACAAACCTGGAATCAACCTAAAACAGCCTAAACTATCCCAGCTGAAAACATGTCTAAAGCCCCTAAGATTGGTATTTCTATACTATGTGTGTCACTTAAAAGGACCCTCGCTTTTTTAACGCCTTGCGCCTAGGCTCAAGGCACCTTCGACAACTATAATTACAAATACTTTTTATTTCCACAACATAGCTTATTGCTGGTTGTACGAAGTAAAAACTCTGCTGGTACATTAAAACCATCAGACGCTTTCGACAGGTGGTTGCACAGACTATTTAAATTACTGGTCATTCCTTCCAACCCCAGATAAAAAACTTTAATAAGAGCCCCAAGTCTTAAGATTAACATTAGCTCAAATGATATCAGAAGGAAAAGATATGAGCTACTTAAATACAAAGGAACAAATAAGCACCACTTCAAGTAAATGGATGAAATACTGGCCTAATCAGCGCTTTATGCTAATAAGTTGTTCATTTCTTACACGCGATTCAACTTCAAATGACATGGCTGATTTGTGTTCATGATTTCATCAGTTTTTGAGGATTGGGTGGAATTCAACAAATTTCTGCACTAACCTAGAAGACAAAAATCAACCCTTATACAGATTCCCAAAGCAACAAAGGTGATCCATTAAAGCAGGACTAAAATTCCTCTAATCACTTAAACTTTTAAAAGGGAGTAGCCGGTGCAGGAAGCTCCCGCTTTGCGCAGGGTCCGGGGAGAAGCCGGATGGTGAAGCGATCTGTTGCACGCATCCTTTCCTTGCACATTTTTGTACAAGAAGCTGTTTTCACGGCCAGAACCCATGAACTCTAATCACAAACTTTTAACCACAACAAATCGATATCTACACAGTTTAATCTATTAAATACCAGCATATTATCCAATTTGTAGTATCCTTTACAAGTTTCAACCGCGATTATCAATTTTGCACTGAAATGTATGCAACATCAGATAATCAAGTTCAAAAAGCATCACCAGTTATCGTATTTGTAGTACATAAAAACGATTAACCAGAAGATCACACAGATAATCAACAAACGAACAATCAATGAACAAATTCATTAGCATACATGCGTTTATACACTCAACACACCAGTAAATGGTTACCTTAACGGCTATTATTTGGCCGTAGAGATCGAATACGCTTCGAATGCTATCTTCAGTACAGTCATACGGCAGATTGCCGACGTAGACGGAGTTTTCGTCGTCAATCGTCATT
>BJCN01343750.1:0-13620 GCA_018326445.1 Flaveria brownii
TATATAATATATTTTATGAGCGGATGATGTACCAATGACATCTAAATATTAGAGTTGCGCCGGATGATTTTCTCAGCAACGGTTTCCTCCTGAGGAGGTGGAGGGTGGTTTTTTCGGTAATGGTTTTCTTCTTAGGGGTTCAGGGTGCAGTTCTGACTGAAAAATAGATAGGTGAGCCCGATTAAAATAACACATATCATCCGAAGTAAGGTTTCATATTTGCTGTTAAAAAAACGATTGAACTTTCCTGAGACGGGATATCATCCATTCATATTGATTTGACGCTACATGTTTGACTCACCTAAGAACACTATAAAAAAAACTTACCAATATAGAAAAACTCTTTCAAATCGGGTTTGAACGTGACACTTTCACAAACCCAAAACATTAAATTCATGTCATTTGACAAAGGCCTTTGACTATAATCTATTTAGATGTAGATATAAATATGTGATCTATTGGTTTGGTTGTATAATGTTTAGTTTGCATAAAGTAGTGTGTGCATAAATTTTTGTAAATGCAAGATCAAATTATTAAAGTTATTTAAAGTATTTTCGATTTTAAAGTCGTTAATTTTAATTAGATTTTTCAAATTAATGAAAACTCTTATAGACAAAAGAAGTTCTAAAATTAAGAGACGTAAATTAAATATTATGAATCTTTGTTACTATTTAACGATTATTATATTTTAATCAACTTGAAGTACGAGATAATAGTAAAAAAATTAAATAGATAACAACCAAGTTTTATATTTTTCAATTTAAGTCAGATTTAAAGAAAAAATAATTACTGAATAGTAATTAGGATTCGTGTGTATTCATCAAAAGAATTTAACAATGCTCGAACATCTGGTTAAAGTTAAATTATTATAAAGTAAAAAAATTATTGAATGACTTTAGTTACATAGTTAAAAACTTGATGGGTTGATGGGTTTACCTTGGCATGGGGTGAATATTACTAACTTGGTGATACTAACAACTAACAACTAACCAGCCGTTCAAAAAAAAAAAGTTAAAAACTTGATGATTATTATTATGTAAGTTTACCAGAATAGATTAAAATCCTATATACTAATAGCTATAATAGGAAAATTAAATTAAACTTTAATTAAAAACATAAACAGATAATTAAAATAAAATCAGTCGTGCTAGTATATAAAATTAATAAGTCGTAGTGTTTTTTCTAGTGAAGGTTTAAATATTGCATTGTGTTAAGTTTGATCGTATGAGGCCGAGAGTAATTAACAATAGTAGATTTGTGCGGGAAAAATAAGTTATTAAATATGATATAAATTTTACAAGCGATGGTGACATCATATCAACGCTTAAAGGCTACGAGGGGAGGGTAGGGAAATCCCGGTCATGGGCAGGAACGTCATTTCCCGAATATCATGTGAAAAAAGAAAGCTCCCTGGTGAATATTCACCGGGCTTTATTTCTCTTTTTTTGCATTTGTGTTGGTTGAACGGGAAACCGCTTAAAAATTAAGACGACTCCGTGTAAATTTATGAAAATTAAAAAAATAAATAAATACGATGATTAGAAGTTAATTTACAGAATTAGAGAACCAGAAACACTCCCATAATACATCATTACATCCTCATCAAATACATAAAAAATGATTTATTTGCATTTATTTCTTCCAACAACAAAAAAGTAAAATATTGAGCCACCATATATGACTTGTTTTCCAAAATGGATAAACGACTTTTGTTACCATTTGGTTTCAAACAGATAATTAATTAATGCATTAATTCTCATAGCTCTCTGGGTCATTTGAAGTGATTTTTGTGGTCAGGGAGCCATCTATTAACCTGTTGTTACATGATGTCAAATACATAATTTATCTATGGGCGAAGAACATAATAAATGTTTGTAACCTGAAACGGTCCGGTTGGTAAACTTAGAAATTAATACATTAAATAAATATCATCAAGATTTATGGTTGAGAGGTAGTATCGTAGCTTTTTAAATGATACGTCTTGGGTTTCAGTCTTATTTAAGACAATTATTTTGAATTAAGACGGGAGGTTTTTTAGTTGTAAGTTTTCTTTTAAGTACGTGGGTTTAATCACCCTGATATTTTCTTTGGGCGGAAAAATTGTCCATTTGTCAGGGTGATCCGAGTGCCCGGATTTTTGTTTTTCAAAAATATTAATGCATTGAATAACATATAATATGTTTACAAAATAGACTGTGACAAAACTTAAAGGGCAACGTGACTTGGGAAAGGAAAAAAAAAAGAAAGGTAGTTCAACATGCTTAAAAGTCAAAGGCACGTTAATTGTGAAAAAAATATTAAACCAAACGCTTGCATGGCTGACTTGTACAACTTGCTTTAAGGGTATGTTGTGTGCGTTTAATAATTAATATAATCAATTACTTTTACAGATAAGCATTTAAATATTTATTTGTTGACTTTTAATACACTAAACTAATAGATATATCTATCACAAAATTATCAATCATAAAATTAAGGGTCTTTGAGTTATGGTCGAAGGGGTGCTCATGTCACGCTAAGCCACCTCACGTTACGTCCATGTCCGATCACGTCATGTCGCGTCTCGTTACGCCGCGCTGCATACCCACCAATCATTTTATGACATGTTACATCACATCCTTTTGGGACAACACAAAAAAAAATTAAAAACTACATTAAAAATAAAACAATCATAAAAATAAAAAAGCTTAAAAATATTAAAACATTACAACTATAAATCTACAAGTCAAACTCCCAATTAAGTATCCGAGCAATTTAACGTTTGTGTTCAAGAACGTTCTTCAACATTGGTTCGGGAACATTGTAACATTGGTTCGTGAACATTGTCATGCGGTTTAAAAAAAAATCTTCATGTTAAAAGGGGGTTCATTTCATCTCTATCATTTTTTATACTTTGTTATTGGTTGGTTATTTGCTAATGTTGATTTGGTTTATTTGTGAAGTGTTGTTGGCTTCGGATGTTTGCTGCTTGGAATTGTAGCTGGGCTTTTGGATGTTGTGGGCTGCTCTCGTTGTGGGCTGCTCTCGGCTGGCTTGCTTGTTGAGACCCGTTGGCGGCTGGCTTGTTTGTTTAGACCCGTTGGACGGGGTCTTATATATAAGGAGAGGGTGAGAGAGTTTGAGATAAGATAATATCTTAAAAACTCTCTCACGCCTGAGCTTTCTCTCTCTTGAATATTCTTTAGGGTTTCACCTATGGTTGAAACAGTTTGTTCTTAGTAATCAGTTTCTTGTTGATCAGTTTCATTGTGTTGATGAACTGATCTCTTTCTTGTTCTTCGATTACTGAGTTGTTTGTGTTGGTGTTTATACACCCTTTGTCTTGTATTGATTCGAGAGGTTGTGATTTGAAGTGTTCTGGAGATTAGTCTATCTTGGTTTTGACACTTCATGTCCCATTTCTTTCTCATGTGTCGATTGTACTCGCTAATGGTCCCATTCAACGTTAGGTTGCTCGAATAATACTTCCTCACTGTTTTGCCTTTGCGTCTCAAGTTGATCGGTGGTGTCGTTTTGCCTTTGAGTTATTACTTAACAATAAATGGTGTAGGATATTTTTTTTTTAAATTACATATAGTCGCTTGGGGTAGCCAACGACTATTTTTTGGACAGTTGAAAAACGGTCAAAAGACTTGGGTCCGCAGGACACACATGGCACGCGACGCCGCTCCCCACCATGGGGTTCTAGCGTCCCCCCCCCTCCCTTAATGGTATCAGGTTGGATTGTATTTATGCTCTCTCTTTTTAAAAAATGAGGGTTAAAGACACATTCTGAATAAAATAGTATAGATTCACGAGTAGCTTTCAAACGTTGGAAAGAAAAAGAAAAATATCATTTTCGTCATTGAGGTTCGTTGAAAATGTCATTTCAATCCAGTTTATTTTTTATTTTATTTATTTTATTTTTGTTATTTCAACATTGTTTATCAAATTTTCTCATTTACATCCACTCCCTTAACAACATTTAAATCGACCGTTAATATTAAAGTCGTTTTAGTCTTTTTTTTTTGTCAAATTTTGTTATTTAAATTTACTCCCTTAATAGCATTAAAAATGACCATTAAATTAAAGTCTTTTTAGTCTTTTTTTTTTCTTTTTCAACTCTAATTCCTTTTAATACATTAATGATCCATCTACAACCCATTAATCAACTACTGTCTCATTAAAAACAGACAAATATTGCAACAAAAGCCGTTCTCCTCCCTAATATAGGCCCACTAACCCTAATTGCATCCTTAAAATCGTTCCGATCGCATAAATCAGTGAAGGACTACAAAGTCAAAGCTGCAAAAGAATTAAGTGGTTTTTAAACATATTTTAAGAATGTTTATAAACATCTAGTCAATTGTGTGAATATTTTGTTGGTAAAGATTGTTTTGCTTATTAATTCATTATGACTTTGCGTTAGAACTTGTGAATTTTAATTTAATGTACATTCTAAAATTTAATTCTTCTTCTATTTTTCAAACCCTAGTAACAGTCTGGTAGAATTCTTGAACAACATGTTGGAATAGTAGCAAAACAATGACAACCTGTTTTTTTCATTATTTTACTTGTGTGTCAATTTTCTTAATCAATTATAAGTTTTTTTGCATTCTTTTACAATTTCTCAACTATAAAATTGAGTGCTACCAACCCTTGAATGGGTTTACTTTTTCTATTTACCACAAGGGGCTTGTTGGTGAATAATGCTCCTATATGGTTTACATGTTTCTTCATGTTATGTGTAGTGCATATTAAAGATAAGTAATATGAGCATTTTGTTCTTGTGGTAGGTTGGATCAAAATTAAACGCAAACAGGATAGGAAAAGGTGGAGCAAAAATGGTGATGGCTGTTTGTTTAAATGTTGTATTGTTAGTCAATATGTTTGTTTAAGAGTTAATTTCAGTTTTGCTACTTAAAGTTTGATTAAAGTAACAACTTTCATCTAAAAAATTAAAAACATTAATTTACCTTCAATAATTTCATATGTTATTTCAGGTTCAAGTCAAAAGTTTTCATTATTGTGACTAAATTTAAAATAACAATATTTGATCAACTACAGTGTTAAAATGATAAAAAAAAGTTTTTGGATTGAAATAACATTTTCAATGAAGCCTCAGGAAATTAACATTTTACTCAACAAAATATTAGTATGATAAAATTAAGAGTAGTTTTGTGATTTGAGGCATGTTACAGATGTTGTCTTCAATTCTAAACTTTTACGGATTCACTCTATAGTGTCAATGTTTGTTCTCGTAAACATGCCATTCGTTTAACAGAGTTAAATACTTAAATCACTCGGGTAATTTACGAGGTTTTTAATCATTTCACCCTCTAAAAATGGTCCTTGAGGTAAACCCATATTACAAGGCTGGTCTTGGATTTCAAGAAATTACAAGTATGATCCACACTATTCACTAAATCATAATCTACGTAGATGGACGTTAAACTTATCTATTAAGCTATCTAAAATGACTAAAATATGTCATAGTTTGAAAATTTAAAAGTATAATTTTAATAAGAGGGGTCGTTATATTTAATATTTACATACGAAATTAAAAGCTGATATATTATACGTGTTAAATAAATTAAGTATCAGTGAAACAACGATTTGAATTTTGAAGATAGGAGCAAAAGAGGATTTCTGAGTAAGACAAACCATGATTGTGCAATCCAAATGGTGATTGATTTAGGTGCTGTTTGTTTTTGAAGAGGTAAAACGTCTGCAGTCTGCAGATCACATCTGCAGACATCTGTAAGAGAAGAGGTGGACCAAACCTCTGCAGCCTGTATTAAGAAGACTGTTTGTTTTGTAACGTCTGCAGACTGCTGAAATAAACTGAATAACAACATCATCAAAATAACAACATCAGCAGCAACATCAAAGAAATAACAACATCAGCAGCAACCATTTCTATTAATCAATTCAACCAACCATTTCTATTATCCCTATTCAACCCATAAACCTAACACAATTAACACCATTAAAACAACCATTTATCTATCAAATTTATAAAAAGTTTCTTAATTTTACACCCATAACAAGTAGTGTGCACCATTAGATTACACCCATCAAAGAACACAATTGGGTCTAACGGATCTCCATCTGTACTTTGACATACAACACAAGCAACCCCATCTTCATCATCATCTTTATCTTCTTCTTCTTCATTTTTCACTCTGGTTTCATCAAATTCATCTGATTTGGGTTCATACTCGAGATTCAGATCAAATGACGAAAAGGGTTTGTTAGCAATCAGATTCGGGTGAAGGGCGCATATTCTTTTCTTGGCGGGTAAGCAGACGGTGCTCACGGCGGCGACGGCCGCGGTTATCGGCGGTGGGTGATGGTGTCCTTCCTCTTTTTCGCCGGAAGACAAGAGGTCGCGGGAGAATCGGCGTCTTGGTGGTCAGCGGCGGTGGTTTCACGGTGCATAAGCTTGAATCGCTTGTGAGGAGGTAAGTTTTGAAGCTTGTGCTCCATTGTTGCAGGTGTATGTAACAGAGTGAAGGTGATTGATGATGATTTGTCTGTGAAGAGGTTAGAAGAGGTGTGAAGACATTGTTCCACCTCTTCTTCAAGAAGAGGTCACGCAGATGTTTTTTAATGAAGCGTCTTCAAAAAAACAAACACTCTGCAGACTTCAAACATCTGCCCGCCTCTTTTTGGCGCAAACAAAAGAGCTTTAGAAGCTCTTTTTCTAAAAACCAAACACCACCTTAGTTTCTTGAAACGGTCTAATACTAATGACTTTTCTACAACATACATATAAAGCAATACAGAATATATGGGTTAACCTATACACATCTATCGCATACATAATGATGAAAGGTTACAAAAGTTATTTCAATGATTGATTCAAGAAACTAAACCTATACAAAACTCTAGACCTAACAATACTCCCCTTTAGGTTTAGCTTCTTCTAATCAATGCCTTAGGCTTTATATCTCTTTATTTCTCGACACTATCTTGTTATTGAAGTATGATACTACATCCTTTTGATCACCGTACTTGTACTTGATCTCCATTCTGCTAATCTTATTCAGGGTATCATACTTGATTCCAAGGATGTCTTCTTTAGTTGTTAGGGTTACAACAACAATGTTGTTGTTGACAACCTCCAGCTCATCCTTTTTTAGAGATTCTTAGCTCTGTAATAGAAGGGAATTCAGATCCTATGAGCTGACCTGCCTCAAATTTTTGACTTTTACTAGATATGGCATTCAGCTTGTCTATTACTTGAATCATATGCACACATAGACATAGGTTGTTTTGTGCCTATTGATTGTTGAGCTTTGGAAATTATTTATCATACAGATAGGCTATGTAGCTAGGATGCAGGAGCTTGATTTCCAGTGGATCAAAAATCCTTATTCTCGATGTCTCTTCCCATCTGTAGTTCTTTTAAGTACCAGCTCTTTTGATCTCTCAACATATCCCCAATGTGTGATGGGAATGAGTGAACTGGTTTCCCTCAAATCTCTTTGTTGCAGTTCTTTTGTTTGCATGACCAATCCTAATCAAGAACTTATCTTCTATATGGTGTGAGGAGCTGGCCTATGTCTTTCTTCGCCTTTCTTTTCTTTTCATATGCTCCACAACTTCTCTTTTAGCTTCCTTGAGTACATCATCCTAGAACTTTGATGGCAGCTTACCAACCATACCTGAGAAATCTCTTCCCCTTGGGTGTATTGGATAGTTGATGATTGTTAAGCTCTGTAGTTGTTTGATGTCAGCATCTGAGAGTGATATGACTAGTTTAATTAGAGGAAGGTATTGTATCATCCCAGATGCCCTTTTGATGATTGCACTATCCCAATCAGCATCATATTTCCAAGCGATGATCTGTAAGTCTTCAACTGACTTGGGTGTAGTGATGTGATCGAAGAGTTGAAATAATGTTGACTTTTGTTCAGTCACTTCTCTCACAGTAGTTCCAAGAGGCCACACCTTACTTGGAAGAACCTCCCTAGGTTCCACGATCAGCTTCTCCTTCTCCTTATGCATGTCTTTGCTCTCAACTACAGTGGGCTCAGCTAGAGTTGTTGAAGACTCTCCTATGAAAGCAAAAACAATATCTCCTAAGCACATTCCATCAACAGATTTATCTACTCTAAAACCAATTGAACATAATGAATCTGAGAGTGATGCATAGTGGGATGAATTAACAAAGGTTGAGTCATTAAAAGCTGCTGAAGAAGCAAAGTCTGATGACTTACTTACCGATGATGATAAATTTAAAGAAAGAGCCCAATCCTCCATGCTCATGGATTTGATTAACAACGGTTTTCCCTATGACATAGTGGAAAGAATGAACATGAATTAGATGAAACAAGTGTTGAAGGAGTTTGATGCTGTAAGATTTGTGCTTCCTATGTGCAACTATGAAACCTTTTTAAAATTCCAATCAATTCAGAAGATAAAACAAGATTTGGGTCATTATGATACACCAAAGATCACAAAGTACAATATGACTTGTTGGCTGTAAAGCCATAGTTATCAGCCTCATGAACTAAAGGGAAGATCTACGAGTGAGATCAGAAAAATGATAGAATATGTGATGAAGGTGGAGTTGGAAATAGGTGTCAAGTTCAGAACTGAGGCCCTAATCCCGCATATGCACATCAAGCAAAACCTTCCCCTTTTGTGCCAACAGTAGTTAAAAGCAAAGACATGCACAAAGGAAAATATTAACTCATCAAGGAGCCAATGGATGTAGTTCCTAGTAAAATTTGGCCTTGGGGAACAGTTGTAAGAGAGATTACTGAGTAAAAATCAACTCTGATTCAAGTTTTTGATCATATGACAACCCCAAGATCAGCAAAAGATAACCAGATAATAGCTTGGAAATTTGATTCAAACTAGGATTGTGCCGCAATCAAAAGAGCATCTGGGATGATTCAATACTTTCCATTGATGGAGACAATCATTACACTCCCAGATGCAGACATCTCTGATCTTCAAAACATCCCAATCACTAACTACCCAATCAATCCAAGAGGAAGAGATTTTTCTGTGATTATTGGAAAGTTAGGAAACAAATTCAAAGATGATGTGGTAAAGGAAGTAAGAACAGAGGATGATGAACATAAAAGAAGAATACAAAGACAAAAGAAGTCTAAATCTAGCTCCTCACAACTCGTAGGTGATGAATTTTTAAGGAGAATTGGATATGCAAACATGAATGTAGCATCGATCAAAAGCATTAAAGGAAACCAATATACATATCCCATCACAGAATGGGGATATGTAGAAAGAACAAAAGGGTTTGTGCTACAAAGAAATGATCAAAAGAAGAAAGCTCCAAGCATCAGGATTTATGGAATTCA
Organism: Flaveria brownii; assembly: GCA_018326445.1. NCBI lineage: Eukaryota > Viridiplantae > Streptophyta > Magnoliopsida > Asterales > Asteraceae > Flaveria > Flaveria brownii. The sequence continues at coordinate 9,315 of BJCN01343750.1, forward strand.
AGCTTCTTCATCCAAGCTACACATCATATTTACATGATAAATACTTTTCAAAGATGAATGATATGCATGCTCAAAGTAACACATGTCTATATGTGCACATCATTCAAGTGATCGACAAGCTTCATGCATAAGCCTACAAAAGAAGAAAATTTGAGGCTGGTAAAACGTTAGGAACTGATATTCCTTCTATCGCTGAACTTAGAATTTCTGAACAAGATGAATTGGAGGTATTATCAAACAACAGAGTAGTAGCTACACTGACTACTGAAGAAGATGTTCTTGGTATCAATTTTGAAACTTTGAAGAAAATAAGCAAAATGTAGATCAAGTACAAGTATAATGATCAGAAGGAAGCAATATCATACTTCAACAAGAAGATTGTGGGAAGAGTTCAGGAGTTGTTAAAATTGAAGAGCTAATTAGAAGTGTCTAGATCCATTGTATAGGTTTAGAACTTTATTCAACTCTTATAATGAACTCTTGTACATATTTGTCTCTTTGTATGAAAAATATATAGGTTAACCCAAATAATATGTGTGTTGATTTATATGTGTGATTGTAGGAAAAACATCATAATTAGTCAATTTTGGAAATTGGTCAAGTGTAAGAACTATCTACGGATGAACAATTTGTACTTTCGTAGATGTTCTGCTGGAACATAACAAAGGTATATGCTTCCGTGGAACTCCCGTGGAAGCACTAGTACAATAATGGAAGAACAAGTCTTTGGAACAAGTTACTCCTGCTCCTGCAGAAGAAGAATAACTTCCTGCTGCCGATGAAGTTCAATTTGAAGATCACACCAACTCCTACGAAAGAACAAAATACTTAATGTACAATCATCAAGGAAATCATATTAAGTCAACAAGTCAAACTCTAAAGTGATGTCATCAAGTCAACATCTATGGAAGACTGTACTTTAGTCAGAAATCATATTAGAATCAAACATTCTATTTGTGTAACTTTCTTACCACAATAAGAAAGATACCTTTACTTCTGTAAAAGTAAATCCCCCAGCCTATAAATAGAAGGCTTGGGTGCACACTTCTAGCATACTAGTGAATAAGCAATCAATAGAACAAATTCAAAAAACACCAATTGCAATAGCAAGAACAAAAATAGCAATCAATCAGTATTTGTTAAATTTGTAAAGCCTCGCTCCCGAGACGCTTACAGTTGGACAGTTATTGCATTATTACATAAAGAAATACATAATTTATAAAATAAGCAGCGGAAGTAAGTTAACAAAAAACCATTCATTTCATTGATAAATACTGTTGTTAAGCGATACAACATTGTTAAATTACAAAATCACCATTCAATTGCATTACAAAACAATAATATTATTATGCGTGAATGGATGCCAGTCTTGCTCTGCCAAGTAGCCTCCCTGCCAACTGAAAATGCATAAAAGTCAGCGTTGCTGAGTGAGTTCTAGTTTTAAAGTATTGAAATACTTTATACAGTTATATATGAAAATACTCTTTCTTAACAAAATACTTTCTTTACTTTTGTACCTGAGAATTCATCATACATACAACAAGGTATAACCTTATTCATCATTCATTATCGCACGTATTCGTTCGTTTCGTACTCTATCATTATCTTTCACTGTTTCTAGATCCTGTCAAAACTTTACCCCTATCGTGGCCCGAAGCCACTATTTCAGGCACAAAGCTACTTCATTTCCTGGAACAAAGCCACATCATATCCAGGAAAAAAGACATATCATTTCCGGGGTAAAGTGACAAGGATCGTACTTCATACTATGGATCTGTCACCAAGACTGATCCTCCTGTGTGTGAACCCTCATGGGTTAGCCAAAATCGCATGCTATAATACACATAGTTGAGCTAACAACTCTCAATGAGTTGTGATCCTCCTTTCATTCTGCTTGAAAGCCTTTTCTTTCATCATTCTTTATGTTCCACTTTCATTATCATTAATCATTTCACTTTCTTTAATGATAATACTTTATGTTTACGATTATAATCACACCACCTAAAGTCACACATCAATATATATATGGAACATAAGAACAGAGCATAACCATGCATAAAATAACACATTTAAACCTTAAGTCAAACTAGGGTCAAAACCCTAAAATTCTGATTTTTCCAAAATTTTAGGAATTTTTTCTAAGTGTTTGGGCGCTTTGACACTATGCAGGCGCATGAGGCCTGTTTAGGCATTTCAACACTATTCGGGTGCATGGACATTATACTTAGGTGTTTTCTGCCTAACTTTAGGCCCTTTTACTGTTCAAGCGCAAGAGCCTGTACTTAGGCGCCTGAGTAAAAATTGGGCGCATGAGCACTATTGGGGCGCATGACCCCAACACTTAGGCGTCTGGACAAACTCTTACGCGCATGAACTACTGTTCAGGCGCATGATCATACACTTGGCATTTCTAAGGCATTTTCTAGGCGCATGAGCTACTGTTTGGGCGCATCAGCCTCACTTAGTCTTTCTAAGTGAATTTTCCTGGCGCATGAGCCTTATTTGGGCGCATGACCCCACTTAGAGTTTTTCTAGGCAATTTCTTAAGCGCATGGGCCCTTTTTGGGTGCATGACCACTTACATACATGTTTCTAAGTTATTTTTCAGTCCCAAAAATCAACTTAGCTTGTTCTGAGCTTATTACAACCATTCTAAACATCAACAAGGCATTAACAACCATAAAACATCAAAACTCATACACATATACATACAGTTACATACATAACATTTATAAAAAGGTTTTACATGCATTTTCAGCCCATCAAAACTTTCAAAAATATATAAAAACCAGGGTCTAGAAACTCACCTTTTCTGCTTCTGAGCTCAACACCTTCAAATTAGAACTCTCAAAGGTTTCTAACACCTAAACATGTCAAAGACACCCAACCGAACAGATATACACACATAAGAACATGTAGAACATGGTTTCGTGGTCAAAAATCCATAAAACCGAACCAAAACCTCATAAAACACTTACCTTAGGCCAAAACAGCTGCTTTCTCTCTCTAAATACCAAAGAAATCTGCTCTTCTTCTTCTTCTTCTCTTTTGGTCGAAAAAAAAGCAGTTGGTACGTATACATGGGTGGCCATACTTAAAGTAATAATAAAATAATGGACTTTGTAATTATTTACACTAAGCCCCCCTCCACTTTGGCCTCTTTTCATTCCTGACAATATACTTTATTTTCTTTTTCTCATTTCTTTTCTTTTCTTTTAATTGACAAAATTTCCGGGTGTTACAAGTCCACCCCCCTTAAAGAAGTTTCATCCCTGAAACCTGTCACTCTTCGAATAGCTGTGGGTAATGTTGTCTCATCCCTTCTTCAGTCTTCCACGTAGGCTCCAAATCCTTTCAGTGTTTCCACTGCACATGCACCAGTGGAACCACTTTATTTTGCAGCCTCTTCTCTTTTCGATCAATTATTCCCACTGGTTGCCCTACATAATTGAGCCGTTCGTCCACCTTGATATCCTCCAGTGGTACCACCATATCTTTGTCAGCTAAGTATTTTGTTAGATGAGATACATGGAATGTTGGATGAATTCCACTTTAACTCATCGGGTAGCTCTAACCTACAGGCCACCTCTCCTACTCGAGCAATGATTGGGAAGGGTCCTATATACCTTGGGCTTAGTTGACCTCGCTTTCTGAACCGGATAATGTTGGACCAAAAGAACCAATGAGCCAAGATAAGGAAAACCTCCAAGTCCCACATGCCACTGCAACAACTACTGAAGACTCCCATCAGCTATTGTGTTCTCTTGCTTGAATGTCAGACTCAAGAACATCTTGGATCTTGCTTGAATGTCAGACTCGAGAGCATCTTAGCTCCAACCTCAGCTGTTATGACAAAGTCTGAAGAACAAAGTATGAAGACCAAAGAACTGAAGAACAACAGCTGAAGACTTCAAGTACTGAAGTATCAAAAGCTGAAGAACTGAAGAACTGAAGATCTTCTACTGAAGCACAAAGTCTGAAGACAAAGACTGAAGACAACAACTGATGATATCTACTGAAGTCATCAGTTGTTACATCTTCCGAAGCTGTTACATCTTCCAAAGCCAAGTCTGAAGACCAAGTACTGAAGACTCAGAGTTTGTCACAACAGCTGAAGAAGTCTTCTTCAGTTGTTGTGATGGTTTTTCCTTTTCAGTAGTTTATTTTTGTTTCAGTAGTTGTACAACAATTGAAGAGCATGTTCTTCAGTTGTTATAGGATCAGTAGTTATAAACGACTGAAGAGTTTGTTCTTCAGTCGTTCTAGACTTTCAGTAGTTTCTTTTGTCAGTACTTAGGAAACTTTT
>BJCN01343757.1:0-17138 GCA_018326445.1 Flaveria brownii
GCTTGAGCACTGCTTTGATGCCCAGGACTTAGGCACAGGGGCATTGTCCAGGCGCATGTGCACTGGTCAGGCGTATGGGCACTGTTCAGGAGCATAGGCACTGTTTAGAGGCATGGGCACTGTTCAGGCGCATGGGCACTGTTCAGGAGCATGACTTTGAAAAATGCCTACATAAACATTTGGCACAAGTCTTTAACTCAACTTGGGGTCGAGGAGGGGTTGTTACAATTGTACTCCAAAATTCTTCTATGTATTGTTTTGGTTGAACCAGCCTCATATGATCCAACAAACTATCATCTGCTTTGTTTCATAATAGCCATTTTATGCCAATAGGATATTTACCTTCTAAGAGGTCAACTAACTGCCACACCTCTTACTTCTTAAATTGTTATAGTTCCTCTTGCGTGGCTTCTAACCAACTATTTTGTTTGATTGCTACTGTGATGTTTTTGGGTATAGTTTGAGATAAAAAACAGGAAAACATGTAACGTTCCTTGTGTCAGATTGGTTGCGTGTGAATTTGACATTGAGGTCACCAATGCTATACACTAAAGGATGATATTTATGAGCTCTTATGGTTTCAATCTGATCAACATGGATAGTTGAATCAAGATTAGTGATTGTTTGGTCTGGTGTTGATAGGTGGGCAAGGATATTTGATGCTGTGGGTTTATCGGGTTGTGCAGACTCATAGAATATTTAAGGTGAATCATGATAGAAATCTAAGATTTCATCATCATGATGGGTATTTGGTAGTGAATGGTAGTCATCGTCTCTTTAAACTATGCCTGCATGATGTGACCTTATTTGTTTTCTTGGTGAAGGGTCAAATAAAGCTTGTGGTTAATTGGTCACTAGAGCTGATGATGATGGAGTGTTTGTTGAAGTACCTCTTGATATGTTTGTTTGATCTGGAGGAGTTGTTACTGTGTTATTAGAAGGAGTAATATTTGTACTCCTTGCAGGATCAACAGTTAAAGGAACATCAATGTTTGGTGGAGGAACCATTGGATATTCAATGTCATCCTTAGTACCTAAAACATCAAAATAGGATGTGTCAAATGATTTTGTTAGTGACTCAATATCAAACAACCAGTCATCCAATGACTTTTTTACTAAAAGTATGTTCATTAAAAACAACTTTCCTTGTTTCTTCCATTATGTTCAGTCTTGGATTGTATACTCTATAAGCTTTTGCGCTTCTAGAGTATCCAATAAAAAAATCATCGTATGCTTTCAGAGCAAACTTAGATAAATGTTTTCTGGTGTTTAATATTGATACAGAAAATCAAAATGCTTTAATAAATCTAATAAAAGGTTTTCTTATAAACATTAATGTTAGGATCATGTACATATGGAGTACTAACTGATTCAACGTGAAACCAAATCAAATAATGCACAATCCTATTTGATTGACGATACAATCAGTGAGAATAACAACCTGATCAATCTAACGATTAAATAAACGTTAAGAATGAGTAGAGATCGATCAGGAATGAACTTTGAAGTTAGATGGACGAATTAAACTGCTCTGGACGGTTAGGGTATAATAATGTTCGAAGTGTTCTGTTTTTCCACGAATTATGTGGTATTTATAAGTTTCAATGTTCAGTCATACGACTGAGCCATTTGCATGGTTCAGTCGTGCGACTGACTCATGTGATTGATTCATACGCACGACTGAACTCCACTAATGGTTCAGTCGTGCGACTGAGCCACACTTATGCCTTAGTCGTACGACTGATCTAGTCACCTGGTTCTGTCGTGCAACTAGTCCATAAGCATGGTCCATTCATGCGTCTGGTCCATTAGTATGAATAGCCACATTACTAAGTCAAACACATTTCTAAATCATTGTTGACTCAGAACTGTGCACAACAACCTTAAACCTATATATATTGTTCATATAGCATGTAATAATGAATGTTATAAGAATATGATATAATCAAGGTTAAATAAACATCCAAACACATATTATTTCATTCAAACACATTTCATATTACAATATTGTTCTTGAATTACATTTATGTAAGAAGTGAAAGACATAAACATTAAAGTACAATAAACTAGGACCATCGTGTGTCCACAAATAATTCATTTGGAGTTTCAGAATGTCTTTTAGTTATTAATGTTTTGTTTTGAATGTAGCAAGATGTGTTGATTGCTTCAGCCCAAAAGGAGATGGGTAATAGAAAGTCATCTATCATGGATCTAGCAGCTTCTATTAACGTTCTATTTCTCCGTTCAGCAACTCCATTCTGCTGAGGAATCCCTGTCGCACTTAATTGATGACTTATTGCTTTCTCTGCACAAAAGGAAGAAATAATATAATTCTTAAATTCAGTACCATTATCACTTCTTAAAGTTTTTAGTTTATGATCCAATTGATTTTCAATTTTAGTGATAAATAATTTGATGATTTTCTATTGTTTCTGACTTATGTAATAGAAAGAAAACCAAGATAAATCAGGAGTAATCATCTACTATAAGAAGATAGTATTGCTTCTTTCCGATGCTCAAGATGTTTTTTGGGTCGAAAAGTCCCATGCGAAGCAATTTGAGGGGTGTGTTGTTAGAGTTTTTGATGCTGAAACTATGTTCATATCAACAATGTATGTGTTGTTTTGATGAAGAGTATTCAAAAGGATACAGTCTTTAGGTATTTGAATACCCGTCTTGAGGATGTAGCAATTGACAGAGTCAAATCAGTGGCATATCTTTTATCACAAATTTGGGATATGCTAAGAAGATTATACTTGGGGATGGAGCAGTAGTTGACATTTTCAAAGCTGATCAACCCATTGGATACTTTTCCTTCACCAATTATCCTTCCACTGTCTTGTCACCTCCAATTGTATGTTACCTCCATGTTTTCTCTTGAAATCCAAAATGAGAGAAAAGTTGCTAGTCATATGTTGGGAGCATCAACAGTCAAGATACTAGACGTTGTCAGGCCTTCGTTGATGTCCCTACATAGACCAAGAAATTAATTAGAGAGTACAACCCAAACAAAGATAGTCTTGGGTTTTTCGTCTTTTCTCATTACACAAAATTCTTCTAAGGATGCATTATCTGTTGGCTTGGGAATTCTAGGTAAACTAGCTATCCTTTGTATGTTCTTAACTCTATCATGAGAAGTGCTTTGAGCTCTCCTCCTTTGATTGCTAACATCTGATTGATGTCTGTTTTGAGAATTATGTCTCCTGTCTGTTTGTTTAAAGCTATCATAAAATGTTTTGTTATTGGTTAAAACTGCTTTTGTCGTGATACTCCTCCCTTGTTCTTGTTAGGAACAACTGTCTGTTTTTCAATTGATTTTCAACTTGAGGTTATTTGTTTTGCTTCTTGTTTTTTTATTAAAAATTTGGCGGTACTATTATTGTTTCTTTCACAAATTGAATAGTAGTTGTGAAAATGAATTTTTTCTGTACTATGATTGTTCATATCACCGTACTATAGTACTTACCATATTTGTACTTTTCTGTGGTGTGGGTGTAGATCACATCACTCACAGTAAGGCAAATTTGTAGTACTTTGTTTGTTATAAACTTTTGATTTTTGGTTTGACTTTAATGGAATATAAAAAGTTACACATGGTTGTTTTGGCTGAATAGGGGCTTTTCCTTTCCCTTTGCCTGCTCTTTTGGGAGAGACAGTGGAAGACTCGGCCTTTCTTACACTTAAGCAAATATTAAAGAGTTGTGTCTACTTTGGTTTTTTTGGTGTTGTATCAACCACACTTGTAACCTTTTTATTTTTAGTACTTAGTTAAGCTGATTCATCATATAGTAGATCTTCATCACCTTCATCTATTGTATGTACATCAAATTCATTGTTTTCCCCTTGATAGAAATTTGTTGATTTTATTTATGGTGGTGCTTGGCTTTTAACAAAATTTATCAGAGCTGATTTTGATATTAATGATGACTTAGGTGATGATGACATGATGGTCAAGAGTCATCTATCCTGTCATGTGTGTCAAGAGATTCACCATGTTTGTTGGTCATTGAGTCAGGTAGTGGGATATAGTTATCATCATAAGGTGGGTTGACCTTATTATATCCCAAACATGAAGGGTCTTTGAATACCCTTTGTTATGAAAGAAGTCAAACTTGTAATTGCTCAGCTGAAACTTTTGAAGTTTTACATTAGTTTGCGCTTGTATTGTTAGTTTTTCATACAACAGTTTGTCCAAATCATTTTAATTAACAAATTTTAATCTTAAATTGTTTTTGTTTTGATTTTAAACTTTTATTCAAAATTTTTGTTTTATATCTTTCATAAAAAGTTAGTCTGTATGTTCTCTGTATCTTGTGACGTCATCAATTCATGCTTAAGAACCAAGATTCTCCTTACCTCCTTCGGGATTTCAGCAATTTTATCCTCTACATGTACCATGAGGGCATCGTCAGGAGATTGTATCTCTGCATCATACATACTCCAGTTATACTCACCATCCTATTTGATTATTATTGTAGAGGGACTTGGAGTGTTGATTGAGTCTATACTGTGCGATTTGTGCTGCTATTGGTGTAGTTGGAATGCTAATGGGAGGTGTAATTTATATATGTGTATGGTAACTACTTGAAGTTTGTGACTGTGGGTTGTTTCTATCAGCTCTGGGTTGTTGACATTCTCTTGAGAAGTGACCATAGAGCTGGTAGTTGTAGCATCTCACTTTGGTTTTATCAAAACCAATGTTTGTTTTCTTGTCCATACTCAACCCCCTGTTTCTTTGTAGAAACTTCTTTGATTTGTATTCTATCATTTCAATTAACCACTTAATATCCATTTCTCCAACCATATAAGGTACTAATTCATACAAATTTTATTGGATGATCTGTGACGGTGTGAGATTTGCAACTAAATATGCTTCAAATCGTTTGGAGAACGCTACAAACCGGCCTTCTGCTCCTCACTTTAAAGAATGATTGTGAGAGCATCCATGGGCTTCTCAAATTTATGTATGTTTTGGGTCTTTGCTAGGTGTTGTATGCTGGAGGTGGAAGCATGTGGGTGTTGTTTACTCTGAGGTGTTGCTTAATGTGAAGCATGAACACCAGTCTTCTTGGACTTTTGTTTGTTTTATGGTGATTCAGGAGTAGAAAAGAATGAAGTTTCAACGGAATCAAGAAACTCCTCCTCTTCTTCTTCACAAGTGCATGTTAAGAATGCATTGTATATAGCTTGCATTTCCTTGAATTTGTATGATTCCACATGGCCGATTGCGCTATTATTCCGAAATCTCTGATATAACTTTAGTGCCTCTACTTTAGCCACTAGTGCATCCAACGATAAAGCTTATAGATCTACTGTTGCTTGCATTGGAGAGACTAATTGAGTCTAGCTTTCTGGAAGTGTATAAAACATTTTCTTGTTAATCTCCATAGATATGTATTTGAGACCATAAATAATCATTTCATTTACCAGCTGAACAAATCTATGGAGCTATTATGCTATTGATTCTTCTTGAACATGGTGGAAAGTTTCAGGTCATCACTTCCTTCACACATTATATGAATTCCCTTCCACACTTCATGGGTTATTTTGAAGTTCTCAACTCAAGTCGATATCTCAAATGGGAGAGTCACCACCAGAATACTGTAAGCCTTTATGTCTGTTTTGATATTTTTTAGGTCATCACCAGCTTCACTCTTTAAACTGACTGCTTTCTAAAAGTTATATTCTAGACCAAGAGTCATAAAAATGTATGGTTCCTCGGTTATGGAAGTCCATAGATCCGGATCATGAAAAATAATCCAGTTTCTAAACGTTATTTTCCACTGTGTAAATTTAACTTTGTTCTTAAGTCTGTGTAGTTAGAGATCACTATTTGAACATTAAATTTCATCTGACATGATTATTAGTCAAATTTTATTTAATTATTTAGCTTAATGCTAAATTTAATTTATTCTAAGGTCACTAGGATTTGTTTATTAATACTATTATCATTTCTAAAATTTTGTTTACCAAATAAAGGAATTAATTAATTTGGAATTAATTAATTAACGTCCTAGGTTATGTCACAGTCCTCGGTTCAATGAAAAGGAATATTATGTTTAAGATTGGTCAAAATCAGACAAATCCTTTTTAGTAATGTCAGTCATAAAATCAAAATCCTAAGAACAAATACTATGTCTTAAAAGTTAACTTTTTGGATCAAAATTTGTCTTTTTCTAAAATTCAAAAAAACAATTACTTTCTTCTTTGTTTTTGGTGCAAAACAAACAAAATCGCTGATGATTTTAAAGGTTGTGTATGAATGAAAAACTAGGGTCTATCCTAGTATTGTTGCGGCCGAGATGATCTTAAAGAAATCAACAATGAATTTGTTGATTGAAGGAAAAAAAACATTATTCAAGTATGAAGATACTCGAAGATGATTATTTAAACACACATAATGATTCTATGTGTTTAAAAATAATGTTGGTTTGAAGAAAAACTGATAAAACAGTACCTGTATACTATTTTATCGAAAACCCTTGAACTGGTGAGGTTTTAGGGGTTTTGGGATGTTCCTGTTTTGAAAAACTATGTATGAATGAATTTTAGAGCTTTAAAAATACACAATATTCTTCATAATGTACAAAAACATATTAATGAACTATGTTTTGAACATTTGTTGATGTTTGATGCAGAAGAGGGTTTTTGTGATGATTTTTAGCTTGAAATGGTTGATTGAAGCTAATGAACCATAGTTGTCATTGTATTGAATTAGAGGAGCTAAAATTATGGCATTACGACCTTTACCACAATGATGCTGTCCATAGATCAAATTATTTCGATGATTGATTTTAGCCAAGGCTCCGATACCACCTGATGGAATTCACTTTTTATGTTTTGAACTTAGAACACTATAACAAAACAATGAATTCCCCCAAGGATTGATTTTAATCTCTCATATATAACAACAATATGTTATTGATTCAATACTCATTAATCATAGTGTGAAAACCCATGATTAATGATATTAGATCTATATATGTGTATGATTATGTGTTTTTGACTGCTTGAATAATAATAAACTGCTTGTTTGTTTGATTTTTCAAAATATTACAAAGTATTAGGGTATACTGCTATTTTTAACTTATACAATGATCTATTTACAGTTACAAAAATACCCTTATGTAAGTAAAACACATATAATCCTTAGTCTATAAGTTGTATGCTTTGGATGATTAGTTGTCCGCTATGGATTATATGATGTCCACTATGTGAGATAAACAACTTATCTGTTGTGCCTTGGATGCTATCCGCTGTGAACACTTGTGTTCGCTTTGTTGTTTTCCGCTGTGGAATGTTCAATAACTGTATACTTGCTCATCCGATGCGTATGATTAATCATCTGCTATGGGCACTTAGACTGTGTTCTTTATCCGCTCTATCTTCTTGTTTATCCACTGCGGAAAAATTCGCATCTACTATAGACACTTAAGAAAAATTCCTTTTATCTACAAACCTAAAAAATCAATTTAAACTTAATTAAGGTATGTTATTAATGTTAATGATGTTTATGTGTTAGTTAATGGTTTTTTAATGTTAGAACACATTATGTTTGATTATGGCAAGCATTATGCTTTTGTGTATTTGTTGAGTCCAATATTAAATTTAACTAAACAATCTTTAATCCTTATAAACATTTACAAAATCAGTATATTTTAATTTGGTTCTTCTTTGCTTCTAGCTAGTTTCATTCTAAAATCATTTCTTTTTTATCATTATTCTGATGTAGATGAAACTATGAAGACTATATCAAATTTAGAACTATGAATATGTTTAGAGGTGAGATGAAATTAACATAATAATATGATGTAAAATAGGTTTTCCCATCTAGTGTTAAAGCATCTTTGGTCGTAGCCATGAAGTCTTTTATCAGCGACATCCAATGGCCGAATAAGATTCTCAAAGTTTGGTGACTCTTAATTATTTGATTCCAACATCAATATATATGTATATGTGTGTATTTGTATACGCATGTTTGCATGGGGTTATTCATGTGCATGTTATTTGTGTGTGTGTATTTATGTATTTGTATCATTGTATGTATGTGTGTATGTATGTCTCCATGTCCTTATGTGTGTTTATGTCTTAGAGAGTGGGTGCTAATCTGGGTGCGTGTGTACGTAAATATATAGCACAAGGATACATGTATAAGCATGTGCAAGGTATGTATGTATGTACGTGCGTAGGTATGTATGTACTTATGTACAATCATATGTATGTACATATCATCATTATGACACTCAGGTTCAAACTTTCTTAACAAGCATTTACTATGTGTATAAACCTGAACATTACTTATTACTTATAAACATTCAAACTTTCTTAACATCTATCATATTGGGTCTATCATTATTGACCCTATTTCAAGAGTCCGTACAATTGGATTGAAACGTCAAATAATAGTTCTAAAACAAAATATTTCATTAATATTGTAGCAGAAGCATTCAAATCATTCAACAATGGTCTTAGAGACAAACATGTGTCAATCATTATTTAAACATTAAATGTAAGCATTTAAACGAGATGCTAGTCTTTGTTCAGCTTGCAGACTTCAATATATGCCAATTAAAATCCTAAGCTCTGCTCATCTTTGATTACCCGACATACATACTATAATGAGTGGTTATAATTTTTCATAGCAAGATAGATAGACATACTTTGATTTACATTAGTGAGATGCTTGAATGGGACAAGACTTAGGGGATATGTTTGCAAAAGGTAAGACTTGACTTCATGCTTGCATAATGATAAACAATCTAGTGGCGTGCTTGTAGGAAACAAGACTCTAGTGATAGACAAGCCATAGTCATATCCTTCATAAGCGATATTACATTGAATAAGACTCTAATGTTAAGAATTTTCGAGGTATACAGGCTAGTTATAGAGTCTTTGAGTTGATTGTTGATGCCGTAAACATATATGATCTGACAAAGGATTGCCAATTACATAGGTTTTACACACTTACAAAGTTGGCATTGAAAAAATTCTAAGTATGTGGAGTTGCTAAGGTGTGTTAGTTAAAAAATAAAGGCTTATAGTTAGTTAACAATGTTTCACTTTCATTCTATAATAGCTAAATGAAAACAATTGTGATGGGAAGTGATACTTGTGGAGGTTTTAACCTCACTTGTTAAGATAAAAGTCTGTTTCGGAGGAAATTCAATTCTTATAAAGGTGTTAAACCTACATTTTGATTTCATGGTCCTTTTCAAACCTAGTTTCACCTCAAATCATTGAATCAATCTTTCCTCTTTATGGAGTTTTTAATGTAAACATTGACATGAATACATATGAAAATTATTTAAACGTAAATTGTGAACCTATCATAAATCAACCTACCAACTTTAACATAAAACTTTGTTGATCTATGATTAAGTACATGCATGTTATTCCTTAAAACGATGAAAAACGCAAGAACATGGAGATCGAGAACTCACCTATGAAGCTAACTCGAGAGAAACCTACAAGAAGGTTCTTCCTATCGAGATCTATAAAATCAAATATCTAGATACAAACTTGAACACTAGATATTAGCTATAATCCTTTTTAAGAATGATTCATGCTTAATATATTTCAAGTTTTATAAAAGCATATCTTTTTCTTTATTCTTTTGACCTTTCTCTCTTAGCTAAGAACTATCTCTCTTTAAAGAAAGAGAGGCGTGCACGGGGCTACTATCCTTTATAAGGGAATATTACAATCATCTCATTTCCACATATGTATAACATCACTATAATATGACCATCTCATGTTGCATAGAATAACCAAGCAACATACACAATTAGCGTTCATGATTAGCATTTCTATTTCATCCCCATGCTTATAAAGTTACAAATTAAAAAAATGTATCTAAATCCCTTCCTACTGATCACACACCACCAATAGTGTTTTTCTTTCTAATTTGCAAGCATTGTAGGCTTTTGCAGGATCAAAGTTGGTCTCTCAACACAAATATATCTCATAAACTCGCTAACTCTCACTCAGTTGATGAAGTAGAATCTTAAACAAAGTTGAGAACAATATAATAAGTTAATGAACATAACAAATGGTTTTCAAGATACTTGTATATAATACTTCCCAACTCGGTGTTACAATCATATAAGCATATTTGAATGAGTTGCATTGAGAAACTATATATATATACTACTATCTACAGCCGGTTATACTTAGATGACCAGCTGGAACTTACAACTAAACAAATACTACATTTCTAGAAGTAAGGTATCTAAGATAAAATACTATCCTAGATTAGGTAGCCATGACAAGTCCATGACTTACCTTTTTTGAGCAACTAAAGTTGGTAACTGTACTAACTGATAAAAGGTGAAAAATGGAATAAAGTATGGTCATCTACATGGGCATGGGAAAGTGCCATGCAGTATATCCGAGTTGGTAGCATGTGTCAGTAAGACCATACTTTTGTCCATTAGTTCATAGTTGGTTCTTATGAAGGTAAATGGCTTTTGAAGAATAAGTTCTTCCGAGACCATTTATAATCCGGAAGAATCAACTTCTTTCGAGTCTTCTACAAGTCTCTAGGACTTCATTCTTTGGAAGACTTTGCCTTGGATCTTGTAGGTTCAACTATTCGAATGTAGAACTACTAGGTCTTCAGAAGACTTAGAACTATCTTCGATAGTTCTTCATATACTTCAGAAGGAAAACTACTTAGTCTTGGAAGACTTAATTTTCCTTCGGAATTTCGTCATACTTTAGGCTTCGGAAGATCTTTAGCTTGTTTTTGGAAGAGTTGTTTTTAGCTTCGGAAGACTTCATTCAGTTGTACTCAAAATCTTCTAAGTGTAGTTTTGGTTGTACCAGCGTTATCTGATCCAACAAACTCCCCCTAGGCTGATGCTACCAAAACTTTACTGCCTTCTACTTCTCAAAATTTTTAACACCAAGGAAGAAAGGTATTTGTCAGTCTCCTTATTCTTTCCCGAAGTGGTGCTGAGAAGTTTGTAAAAGTCATTTGTACATAATAGATCCAATCTATCGCTCTAGATGACATGTACCCTTTGCTAAGGCCCACTAAAGAGAGTTAGTTGATTGGAATTATAGTCATATTCCCATCTAACTATGGAATCTGAAGTAGGGCCTTCAACCTTTTGAAGGAATGAACTTCCTTTTATAGTGGCACCCCCTCCTTCTTCCTTCCTCAATTTTAACTCCTCTTCAATCCTTGCTTTCTTGGTTAGCTTAACAAGATGAAGGTTGCTTAGGTGATTTCTAATATGAGCAACTACTTGAGAGTTGGAAGGATTTAAGAATAGTTTCTCTACTAACTCAGGAATATTAAATCTGCTTGAGTGTAGCAGAGATGAGTGTCAAATTGGTTGACTTCACCTTTTTACCTTTCCATAAAAAAGTTGTGAGAAGGTTCATCAAACCACCACTGGACAATTTTCTTCCAAGGTGTGAGGGGCATGCTTGGAAGTTTGTCCCCTTTCCTGGTGTCCAGTAAAGTCAACAATCTTCTTATTAGCTTTTTCTCTTCTTCCTTGGGGGAGTCTGAGTTTGTTGCTAAGAGTTAAAGAACTTGGTCCAGTGTTCCCCAGGGCAGATCTAGGAATGCATCTCTTGTGAGTGAAGAGGAAGAGCCATCAATGTATCTTAGTCTTATGGACCCTTCTTCACAAGAGATGTCACTCAGGGTTGTGCATTTAATGCACTTCCTTTTGATCTCCATGAATTCCTCTAAGTTCAAAGGCTTAGATGGTTCAGAGGATGGCTTGGGTAATGGTTGGGTTTTGGGTTGTGTTTTGGGATTTAGAATGGGAAGTGGTGGTAGTTGTTGAGAGGCGATGGATGAGGGTGGTGGTAAGGCTGATGGTGTATGTTCAGGGGTGTAAGGTTCAGTAATGGGTTCAGTTTTGTCAAGGAAGGGAAAAGGTGTGGGCTCAGGTCTTGTTGGTTGGGGTTTGGGCGTTGGTTTGGGTACCATCCTCTATACACTTTGAGCTTGAGATGCCTCTTTCCTTCTTCCTAAGCAAATGCCAGCTTTGATGTCAGTGGCATGTTGCTGTAGGGTGGTTTTAGACATGGGACCTACTTGCCTGCCTGTGAAGTCGTGGGCCCTGAGATAAGCCTTCATCCAGGATTTGTCTCCCACCTTCTTGGCAGCCACAAGTTGGGCCTCCTCCTCCTTCTTCTTCTTTTCTTTCAACTTCTCTCTAGCAGCTTTCTTACTCTCCTTATTGATTTGACCTTGTTCTTTGTAAAAAAGAAACAAGATCGTGTCATCTTCATGAGGAGTAAGCTCCTCCTGAGAATAGCCCCTTGAGCATCGGAAAACTATGCTCTCCAACCTCTATGTTTGCTTTGCCTCTTCATGCCTTCTCCTCTTTTCCTCCTCTTGGCCAACCATGCTGCTTCCTCTCTCTCCTTTTGCAGCAGAGTTGCCTTTTCCAGCTTCACAAGCTCATCAAGTGGGAGTAGAAGCATTTCTTCATTATCCACTCCCACGTTAATGAGCCTGTCTGTCACCTACACTCTTCTCCTGTTGTTGATAGACTCTTGACTTGTTATTACTACTCTACTACCTGCAGCCAATAGTTTCCCACTATCGAGTCTACCTTTCTTCTTCAACATATCCAACCTCTCTTCCTCAAGAAGCTCTTCAGCAATCATCCTCCTTTTTCCTTTCAGATATGAGGAAGATTTGGCCTTTGGAGATTCTGGCTTAGATGATTCATGTCGAGGAGCGTGGGGTTGAGCTTGTGGTGCTTGTTGTGTCTGACAGTGACGGGATTTGAGAAAGTCCTCACTATTTTTCTTAGAGGCTAGATCAAGGATAGCCTATGTGATAAGCAGATCATCAAACAAAGATGACAATTCAATAATCCCTTCCGCAACTTGAATATCTGTTTCGAAAGAGATTGGAATGGCACTACGTGCCCCAACTATGTTAGTTGCTGGGCCATCAGTCCTTTTATCCCCTTCAAAATAAATCTCAGGTTCAATAGGGCCCTTGGGTTGACCAACTTCCTTGTCAGTGGTAGGTTGTGCACTCAACCATTAAAGTTCTTCAGCTCCAAAGTAGGCTTTTAGCAATATCAGGCGAGGGTAGTTCAAGTGAGAAGCTAATCATAAACATAGTTAAGAATCTGTTGAGATCAATAAGCATCCTAGGGTCCACTTGAATTGTTATGGGAGGTGGTTGAGGGAAGACAATTAGGGAGTGTTGTTATGTAGGATAGAGTGAAGATAGGGTTGAGATGGCCAAGCTTAGTTCCTTATGACTTTGACTCTGTACATTCTCCCTTTTTTTGGTAGCAGCATCTTGAGACGCAGATGAGCTAGAGGAAGAACTTAAAGATACTTTAACATGTATGTGCCTAATAGACTTATCAATATGTGTCACAGCTAGTTTGGCCTCGAGATTTTCAATCTCATGTTACGGAGTGACAGACCTATCCACTAAAGTCTTAACCTTTAATTCAAAGTTTGAGACTTTAGAAAGTAGGTCTCTGATGGTAAGTTGTAGACTACCCTTATCTTCTTTTGAAGAATCACTGAGACATGAAATAACATACCTAGTATGTTCATCATCATCACTAGATGTGGTTTCTTGGCACCCTGGTTTCCCTTAGATACTAATGTCGCTTTTAGAGGCATCAATTGGCAAGGTAGTCGTAGACTCAGTCTCAGTTATCTTATCACCGTCCTTAGAGCCCAATAAGACACTCTCAGTACTGGCAGCTGAGTCTACATGAGTCCCCTTCACACCTGTGGGACTCACCTCAGTTTGGTTTAACTGATGTTGGCTAGAAATAAGATCGGGTTAATAGGTCAGTAAAGGATACAGAAGTTATTCCTAATGACCCGTGACCTTGGTCAACATCTAGTGGCATTGAGCAACTGATGTGGTTGTCCCTTTTTGGCTGCTCAGGAGAGTGTTCGAGCTTACCCTGAGGGCTTAAAGCTTGGGCAATGGGTTCATCATGTTGGGACTGAGGAGACTCAATGCTGAAATTGAGGTCAACTGTGGAGGATGGTTGGACCTTTGACTGAGTGGGAGTCCTTTGTTCCACTCTAGCATTTTTTGTTTGAATGGAGGGGACTTGTTCAATCAGAGTAGATTGAACAAGGGTTCGTTTGGGGCGTCTGTGGTATGTGAACTTGATTGGGAGGAAAGAGATAATTGGCATTAAAGTGGTTTGTCTGGTGTGGGTGCATCACCTGCTTGGTTTGCAGGGATGTCACCAGGAGCCATTGAATCAAGCATAATTTGAAGTAGATTAGTGAACCTTCCAGTAAAGTTAGTGGATATCTTCTTCAACATCTTAAAGATACCCGGTCTCATTTGGGGAACCACTAGAACATTTGCATACTTTATCTTATCCTGATCCAACTCACACTTGATTATGTGCTTATTAAACCTGGGATAAATGTAAAATGTATTCCTAATAAGATTACCTCTTAGGTTATTGAGAACAAATCGAGAGTAGTTGAATTTAAAGCCCTTTACCAACCCGTGGACTAGGTAGCCAAGGTCATATGGAATTTGATCACATCCTTCTAATTTGTTAGACAAGTTGTGCAGGATAGTATGTAGCAAGAACCTACAGTTTTAGGAAAAATTGAATTTGTATAATGTAGACTTGCTTACCTCTCCTACATATCCCATTTCGGTATAAGTGTCATCCTAATCTTACTTGGGAAACTCCGTCACACCCTCAAAATCCACTTGTGCGGTTTTACCGTGAGGCGTGTGATAAACCAGGATCCCAGTCATTAGTTACTCAGAATGACACTATATGCAACGTATAATATAAATTAGTGTTTGTAATTTCAAAACATTTGAGAAAGCTTTTTGTAAATAGTTCAAACCCAAAGTACTAAATGTTAATTGCGCAAAAACATACGCCCAAACTAAAGTATGTAAGTATATGTTAAATTAGAAAGGAAAATAATGTTTAAACAAAGAATGCTTGCCTCGTGCGTGCTCTTATACATAGCTGCTAGATACGACGCGAGAAAAGCATACTAAAGTGTCAACACGGCGGTTGGTGGGCTCAAAAGTTTGTAATCATCAGAAAAAATAGCGTTAGTAAAATACAAACAAGTGTATTGAAATAAATAGCTAGTCTAATTTCATTAGTAAAGAACAATAGTGAATTAACAATCGAAGCTGACTATGTTGGTTTGTTTGCCTCCCGCCACGTCATACCAAGTTGTGACACTGTTAGTAATTTGAAGTAGATTAGTGAACCTTCCAGTAAAGTTAGTGGATATCTTCTTCAACATCTTAAAGATACCCGGTCTCATTTGGGGAACCACTAGAACATTTGCATACTTTATCTTATCCTGATCCAACTCACAATTGATTATGTGCTTATTAAACCTGGGATAAATGTAAAATGTATTCCTAATAAGATTACCTCTTAGGTTATTGAGAACAAATCGAGAGTAGTTTAATTTAAAGCCCTTTACCAACCCGTGGACTAGGTAGCCAAGGTCATATGGAATTTGATCACATCCTTCTAATTTGTTAGATAAGTTGTGCAGGATAGTATGTAGCAAGAACCTACAGTTGTAGGAAAATTGAATTTGTATAATGTATACTTGCTTACCTCTACTACATATCCCATTTCGGTATAAGTGCCATCCTAATCCTACTTGGGAAACTCCGTCACACCCTCAAAATCCACTTGTGCGGTTTTACCATGAGGCGTGTGATAAACCAGGATCCCAGTCATTAGTTACTCAGAATGACACTATATGCAACGTATAATATAAATCAGTGTTTGTAATTTCAAAACATTTGAGAAAGCTTTTTGTAAATAGTTCAAACCCAAAGTACTAAATGTTAATTGCGCAAAAACACGCGCCCAAACTAAAGTATGTAAGTATATGTTAAATTCGAAAGGAAAATAATGTTTAAACAAAGAATGCTTGCCTCTTGCGTGCTCTTATACATAGCTGCTAGATACGACGCGAGAAAAGCATACTAAAGTGTCAACACGGCGGTTGGTGGGCTCAAAAGGTTGTAATCATCAGAAACAATAGCGTTAGTAAAATACAAAAAAGTGTATTGAAATAAATAGCTAGTCTAATTTCATTAGTAAAGAACAATAGTGAATTCACAATCGAAGCTGACTATGTTGGTTTGTTTGCCTCCCGCCACGTCAAACCCAGTAGTACTACCCAATATTTCCCGCTAGTTTCCTTAATTAACGATCTGAAAGTGTGAGGGCTTTCTATGGTATATATCACACTATGTTTTACCAAACACATGTTATAAAAGTAAAGCGTTTAAAGTAGAGTATGCTTTCTCCCTCAAAAAGATAGGTAAATTAAAGTGGGGCATTGAAATCACTTGATGTGCACACTAATGATATAAGTGTTTAACTTGAAAAGAGAGGAAAGACAACCTTCAGAGGTTACCTAGAATAGCAAGTGCATAAGTACATGTACACAGAATCATCATTAAACCCTATGTGCTCTATAAACACATGGACTCAAGGTTTTGGAAAAACAAGACACATTGACCCAGTTGACCCGTTTGACCCGTTGGTGACGTGTTTAGGTTGTATACTTGCTCAAACAAATATTGTATTATATTAACAATCATGTTTGAAAAGATTACCATACTATGCACATAAATCACCTTAACCACCATAAATCCAAACAAGATAGTCAAACACACATACATGGAAAGCATGATAACAACCATATTCTAAATTGCCAAGTTACACGATCCAGACATTCATACTATGATGATTAAACACAATGGCATAATCCACATGCATAACCTTGTGCTTTGTGCATTCTACTTACATAATTCCCAAGAAAGTCTAAAATGACCTAAACAATTCATCATGTAGCAAATTGACCCAAATCATGCATTCTAACAAGTTAAACATCATTCATAACATGCTAGCATGCTCCTAATATCAAAACCATGACTAAATTCACAAGAACACATGTTTTGTATAAATAAAGTTTCCCTTTTGGGAAAGTGCATCCAAAAACCTATCTAACACACAATACATTCATGATTTTATTAACAATATACCAATTCAAGCTCACATTATCACCTAGACATGTTCAACACAAACCCATTATCATAATTCATCAGTTTCATACTGAAAAGTTTCTATTTTTTGAAAGATATGAACTACATTGTAAAT